>LBNU01020634.1:82518-145087 GCA_014162995.1 Artemisia annua | reverse complement strand
GGCAAATCACTTAAAAATGTAGTTAACTTAACACTTTTTATGGTTGTGTGTAGCTATCTTTATTTTTTCTTATCTTATGTATTGAACTTTCAAATTTCGATCATTGTGTGTATTTTGTGACAATTTTACCCTTGCTTTTTTCAAATTTCGAAGGGTAAAATAGTCATTTTACATGGCAGAACAGTCACAAAATACACACAATGATCGAAATTTAAAAGTTCAGTACACACAATAAAAGAAAAAAAAAAAAAGATGGCTACACACAACCATAAAAAGTGTCAAGTTAACTACATTTTTAAGTGATTTGCCCAAAACAATATTAGATGAACGCACGTTTTATGTTTTGTGAAAAATTAAATCCCTTCCAACTTTTCACAAATCTAAAAATACAAAATTAAAAAATTGATTCTCTAACTAAACCTACCCATAATATCATACTATTTCCAGAAAATAGTTGCTTGACCATCATGTAAATCGTCTATTCTACTTATTTGGTCACCTTGTTTTATTGTCATACATTACAATGTTTGCCAAGTTAAATGATGTCATGGCAATATCATTTATTAACTAGCTTCGTAAAGAAAGAATGGCTGGATATAAAAGAGAGATAATTTTTTATATCGAGATAATTTTGAATATATTTAAGGGAGATCATGATAGTTTATCCTTATAAATAAACAACCAATGAATATGTTTGAATATAATACATTTAATTAAAAGTATATCTTATCAGCTAAAAGATTTGATATGAAGATTGATACGATAACATTAAAACAATGGGCCATTTAGTGTGGATCACATGACATGAGATATTGTTGGTGTTTCTGGTTGGAAATGGGAGCCACACAAGAGTCATCACCTCCCCTAGCTATCTCAACATGTCTTTTGCTTTGCTGGTATTTAGGTTCCTTCTAATTATCAGGGTAAGGTTAATTACCTTAGTGTGAATTACATGAGATATTACAGTAAATATCGTATAAATTCTATACATCTTATAGTATTTAAATTAACAAATAATAGATATTTAATATTTTAGGCGAATATAGTTAGAAGCGTTCTTTTTGCTTTCTTTACTTATACTTATACCGCAACCACCCATCACCATCACTGCCACACACCCTCACCGCAACCACCGGGTACCACCACCCACCATCACCACTTGTCACCACCACCTGGTACAACCACCACCACCACCCTGGTTGGTGGCGCTGGCGAGTGGCGATAAAGGTGGCGGGTGGAGGCGATGGTGGTGGTGGTGAAAAGTGACGGTATAACTAAAGAAAAAAAGCAAAAGATCATTTTCTACCTATTAATAGCCTAAAATATTAAATATAAGTCATTTAAAGCATAGTTTTTAGGGTCCCGATCACGATCCTGATTTTAGAATCTTACGATTTTACAATTTTACAAAGAAAAAACGATCCGAATCCTACGTGGGATCTTAACAATCTTAAGATCTTATAAGATCTCGATCTTGATCATAGAATCTTAAGATCTACTCCGATCCGATCTTGCTTTTCTCGAACTGCAAACTAAAAAACTACAAATTTATGGTTTATGTTTTTATATAATTTAAAAAACAACATGTGATTATTCTTAAACATTTCATATTGATAATTTATGACAACATTTTCATGAAACATTCATATAATCTCGTGTTTACAATATATAATAATTTATAAATTTGAATAATATTACAACGATCATTAAAAATGATATTATAGTTGGATCTTATGATTCAGATCTGATCTTGAAAAGACAAAAACAATCATAAATAGGATCCCGATCTTAAAAACCACGTTTAAAGTATACATAGCTTACACATTACTCACACATTATGTACTATTTAATTAAAAAAGAACACATGCCAAAATTTTAGGGTGCGTTTGGTTTATGGACGTGAATCACTATGAGTTTGGTTTATTACCATAATAAATGAGAATGAGTGTGACTTTTCTAACACACCCAACTAACACTCTGTTCTCAAGTTGAGTAAAAGGGGGGAAAGAAAATAAAAGTGGTTTTTGTTGTGTTCTCAAGTTTTTGTTAGAAAGTAAAGTGAAAGTAAATGAGTGCAAGTGGGAGGATTTTGCATAGAAAACTTACACCCCACTTTTAGGGTGAAAGTGAACTTTACTTCTTCTTCATTTCTTTACTCTCTTTTAAAAAAACCCTTATTAAAAACTCGTATCTATAAAACAAACATCATTAATCATTTTTATTCTTATTCTTTATTCTCAAACCAATATTTCAAATGCACCCTTAATGTAGTTGCCAGCTGTCCGATCACTTCGAGTTATTTTCAAAAGTGAGTTTATTTTTGGGTTAATACACAAAAAAGTTACTAGTTCGCCTAAGTTACTGAACTTTCATTTTGTTCACTTAGGTTACTGAACTTTCGGGAAACATACACTCGAAAATTCAGTCTTAGTCAGAGTAACCTGAACATATATTTTTTGATAAGTTTAGTAACCTGATTGAACAAAGTTTCAAAGTTAAGTAACCTGAACAAGTATATTTTTATAACTTCAGTAACCTGAGTGAAAAAAGTTTCATAGTTCAGCAACCTAAGTGAACAAAATGAAAGTTCAGTAACTTAGGCGAACTTTTTTGTAAAGTTTAGTAACTTTTTTGTGTATTAACCATTTATTTTTTAACTTCTTATTTAACCCACTTTTCTATTTTCCCTAGATAATGAATTTTCTTATAAAATTGCCTCCATATAATTTACACTAGTAATGACCTCCCCCACCAAAACCTTAGCATGTGTCAGAGTGTGATTCTTGTTTTGTCTCTTTCTTAATTCCGTTCTTATCAGGGTAAGGTTAGTACCAATTCATAAGTACGGCCGACCTCTTTTAATATCCTACTACATATACAAACAAATCTAAACTAACAACAAATACGTAAGTCTTTTAATTGATGTTAAAATTATACATATGAAAAGAAAATAATATGAGACGTATGAATAGTTGCTAAATATAAAAACCTCGGTATTAGACGATTTATTTGATGCCATTTATCATTAGAACATGAAAACAATTTTGTATAAGTTAAGATACTACTGGGCACGATTGATTTGGAGATTATAATTAACAAAAAGTTAAAACTAATGAGAACTCTAAATAAATAAATAAATTCCGGTTGCGTAACTTTTTATAACTTCAGTTGATACGTTTATAAGTCGTAAATTTTTATCTTCACAATTAGAATGATGAACTCTGAACAATAGGTCTTTAGGCCTATGTGTAATCATAATTAAGAGGACGAACTTACAAATATGAGAAATATTAGACCTCACAATTAGAATGTTCAACTTTAAAAAAGGAAAGTATCTAATGTATGCGTTAATTTGAGTTTTTGTTTAACATGATATTTTTATTTAATAAAATAGAAAACAAACGATATGGCAATTGGGCCTTCAGACAATCGAGTTGCTTGTCAAACATTTTCTGAGTGCAAATAAAAATCTAAATAAAAATAACGTAGAAACTTTGATAGAGTTAACAAACCTATGGACAAAAAATTTCTAAAAGAATTCTATGCCGTACTGTTTTTGCTAATAATTATAGTTTAAACTTTTTCTTGACCATTTTGGAGGCATTTCTTTGAATTTTAACACATTCTAATTTGTATTATTCCAACGCTACACCCACCCAACTTATCACACAAAAATATATATATTTTTTATTCTTATAACTTGATTGCTTTTAGTTTTGGTTAGAAGAGTAGAAGACACCTTATGATATCTAACCTTCCATACTTATCTCCTCAAGTTTCTTCTTTAGCAATTTCACCACTAAATTTCAGAACCTCTTTGTGAAAAACAAATAACCATGCCAAATGACTTGGTTTCTAACAACCTTTCACATACAAAGCTGGTTTTCTTTCGTACTTCATATGTTTTGGAATTTACCAAACAAGTCCAACAGTAAATATGAAGTAAATGTTACTTACATAACAACATACAACATGTGTATAATGATATTTGTTCATACGACGATTTTAGATTCTTCCAAAATAATTGTTTACCTTACGATCGCATTTAACTATTATAGATATATCCTTGTGTAAAATACAAATGACATGACTCAGCTATTTGTTTATTGACGTTAAAAAAAATAAATAAAAAAAAAAAATTAGTTGCTACTAAAATAGTGTAACACCCCAACCCGAAAAGACTAAAGTGTAACATTATGGAGTCAAATCAGAACACAAGTGATACGAAGATACATTCTAAAACAAACTTACAAAGGGTTACAAAAGAAACAAAACAAAATACAAGATACAAAAAGGCAACAACATGCTAAGCCCAAAACAATAAGCTACTAAGCCCAAACCTAACTGCTTCTAAACATCTCTAAGTCCAGCAAATATCTAACAGGGTGAAGTCTTCTAAGCCCAAAAGCAAGTAAACTCTCCATCCATAACTCAGTTTCCTACTAAACCTGCCGCAGGAAAAGAATTGCGGCTGAGCTTAAAAAGCTCAGTGAACAGATATAACAACAAAGTAATATGAAATAGAAACGAGAATCAGAATATATGTTGCATTAGGGAACTCGAAGGTATAGTATAAGTATAAGGTAAAGGTAACATTAAAGGTAAAGGTTAAGGTTGTATTAGTATTCTACCACGAGCCAAACAAATCAAAACAAATCAAAGTCTCCAGCATAGTAACCATGTATTCAAAGGGGAGACCTCAGAATACCAAATGTAGTAGGAGGGGAGTCCTCAAGTAACCAAATTGGAGTAGCTAGCTCCCAAATATTGTGAAAGGCATGTATTGCACACAGTACCAGACACCAAACCAAATGTAGTAGCAAATCAAATCAAAGCAAATCTAGGATGCATCCATACGCCCCTACCCAAACCAATTGCAGATCAAACAAAGGGACGGTGTGGAACATCAGTCGACCACACTGGAGTCATGACATTGGTGCATCAATGCCACGGTCATGTTACCTTCATGACTAGGAAAATGCTCGGGTATAATACTGAAGGGTCAAAGGCAAATCAAATAGCAAAGTCTAAGTCAAATCAAAGTATCATAATCCAAGGTGCATAGCAAAGGTTCAGGTCAAAGATTCAGGGTTCATAATCAGAGTTCAAATCAAAGGTTCATAGCAAAGGTTTATAGCAAAAGTTAAATTCAAATGGATCATATCAAAGATGTAATATCAATGGGTCAAAATGGACAGGTCAAAACCAAAGTTCCCAATCCACCAGGTTCACTACTCCAGTTCCAAAGTCCCATAGTTCATAAATCAAAGGGTCATAGTGAGAGTTTAAAACAAAAGTTCAATTTAGCAGGTTCCCATCACTTGTTTAAAAAGGTTCGTAGTACAATCCCATTCAAAAGGTTTATAACAAGGTTCATTTAGAAAAGATCTTCCAAAAGATGACATTTATAAAAGTGATCTTTAATAAAGGTTTTCATAAGATATTCTTCAAAAGTGGTCTTTATGAATTTATAAAATCCCATAGGTAAGTGGTCTTAAATCATATTAAAAGTGCCGTTATAAAATAGTTTCTCCTTTAAATGTTTCCATGTCAAAATTAAGAAAAGAAATTTCACCTCCCGTTATATTATCCCAAAGAATATCCAAGGTCACACAAAGGTTCAAAGGTTAACGTCACAAAAGGTTAACAATCAAGTTGTGTCCATATCATACCATGAGGGTTCAAACAAATACCAATAGAATCCTAATACCCCGAAGTACATCAATCTCGAGAGCCAAGGTGCAAAGGTTCACACGGATCAAAGGTTCAAATAACAATGGCAGATCAAATGTCAAAGGCTCACAATTTAAGGGAAGCATAGCAAGGTTCACAAATCAAGTTAAGATGAGAGAGAGTTCATGAGAAACCTGCGAAAAGGTCAGAATATCTGTACCTTAGTGCAAACGCAAAAGCAAGGTCAAACAAACAAGAAGAGAATGGATCACTCCCGCTTCACCAAACCTAGCAGAGAATGGATACGAATCAAGAAGAGTCCAAATCACTTAAGTTACCTCTTTTAGTTATCTTTCCATTTTTAGTAACTTTCCATATTTAGCAGCTTTCTATTTTAGGTAACTTTCCATACTTAGTAAGTTTCTATAATTAGCAAGTTTCCATAAATAGTAACTTTCCATATTTAGTAACTTTCCAAAAATGGCAGGTTTCTATATTTAGTAAGATTCCCAAATTAGAATGTTTCTGAAATGATTAAATCAGGTTAAATGCTTATAATGTCGTTATTATGGTTTTAGGATTCATTTTAGCAAGTTACCATAGTTTAGGGTAAAAAGTGTTAATTTATCATTACTTAGGGTTAGATGAGTCAAATTAGATACCTTGTACAGGATATGCTTCTAGTTTTAAAATCACATGAAATCTTCTTCCTATTTGTTCATGTAAAACTCTACTTTATATGCGTAAAAATTATTATTGAAATATCTTAGTACAGGTACTCCTCTTCTACGTATGTCGCCAACATAAAGAAGTACCGAGACCCGATATCGATATCAAAACTTTCATAAACCAAGCATGCGATACAAAGCACCAGAAAATTAAAACAATGCCGAAATTACGAGGCCAAGACATGCGCGACCACAATGGTGTTAGTAAGTCCCAAAATAAAAGTGTTGCGAGGGATTTTCAAATGAGCAGCAACAACACAACTCGACATCATATACACGCGATCTAGCACATTGTTTAGACAGATTTTATACTCACCCGACGCCACACAAAAACAGTCCGCACCCTCTTATTTTATTGTTGCTCGAATGGAAATAAAACACAATAAATCTTGCTCTTTTTTTTATACTTGTGATTGAATTCAGAAAATAACATCCATGCCTCGTTAATTAGTTTGTACACAAGATTTTTATGCCAAGGTTCCAAAAATGACATAGAGATCGATCTATTTATATAACATGTATTTGTGACTTAAAGAAATAAAAATATGCACAGCATCTTCACTTCGTTAAAATCCCTTTTACACACAAAACCCCATTCGAAAATATTACTTGTTTAACCCCATAATCCTATTCGAAAAGTATAAGTAACTTTATAATACCTTGACAGTTTTAAAAAACATTCGACCCCACTAACATGTTACCTTATCCTTTTTGGTTTAAAGCACACGTTTGAATTCAGATTCATGCATATAGATATATCCGATTTATATTAGTTACAAAACAGGTTCTTTAGGTAGTATATCATTCGATTACACCTTCACAATATAAATGTTAGTGCACAAATATTATAGGCCGATCACTAAGGGTGTTGAATCGTTATTTATGTGACAAAACTTATGATTTTATGGATTTACGGTTACCTTGTTCTAAATTATATTCGCTTTTATAATTACTTGTATCGTTACTTAGAAAATTTCAAATTATACGTAAAATTAGGATTGCGGAATTTAGGGTTTTACAAATAGATAGGTTTGACGGATAACGAAAACCATTGAAAAGTCATTGAAACTTGAAAGCCTATATATAGTTGTCCTATAAGCATACCATCAAATATGTAAAATATGAACTCATTTGATTATGCTTGTATTTTATAAATTCATACTTTTTGGCTTTCTTTTTAATGTATGAGCTCATTATATAGCTTAAATATGAAGGGAAAAAAAATCTCGTAAGCCTGAAAAGATGGTGATATAGAATATAAATCGAGTCAATAAACTTATAACCATTAAACACATACATCACCTAAATACTAACTAAGCTCTAAAAAATTTATTATAAATTGAGCGAATAGAAGGCTTTTGTGAAAAATGGTTCGAGTTCAATCTCAACTCCTGACTAATTATATTGCTGGAACAGGAGATCATTGTCTGAGGCCTGGTGCTTAGGAAAGGTTGTCCCAAATCTATAGTTTTTGTGGATAACTTGAGCAAAACACAAAAGAGTGAAAAAGAGAGAGTTTGTAAAGTTAGGGGGGAAAGTAGTAAAAAAAAAGAAGATGAAAGTAGTAGTATAGCAATAAGTCAAAGTGTTCGTACCATCCGGAAATAAGGAAAATTGTACCTTCCTCACATATTTGCTCCACCGAATAGAACTTGTATACGTTTCGACAGCGACTTTTTATTTATTACAAAAATACCCCCGTCAACTATTGCCGTCGCTTTCTGTCCTTACCCGTACGGCTCTGTTCCTTTTCCTTTTAAATGACTCTCTTACCCTTCGGTCAACCATCTAGAATAGAATACTATAGCATTCTGATCTGTTTGTAGCATAAACAAGTGACAAACAAGAAAATTATAACAAGGGTAAAACCGTCATCTAAAAGGCGAAAATAGTAATTTTGCATGAATATTTATATATTGCCCATCTTCAACCTACATTACTACTACTACTCAGTTATCAACTACCCCAATAACCACACCACCCTTTATTCCTGTTTTAAGCCGTTACTAGTACTACTACTTCCATCATTTATTTATATAAATTCTTTTCATTCAATTATATATCATATCACAACTTAAAAAACATGAAGAAACAAAAATGTCTTATCCAAGAAAACAATACCAGCAACCCTTTTGATCTGTTATCAGAAGAAATCATTTTCATGATCTTGGATTACTTGAAACCAAACCCATTTGATCAGAAATCATTTTCTTTAGTTTCCAAGTCTTTTTACTCATTTGAATCTCATCATAGGAAAACCTTAAAACCCTTTCCTCGTACTACCACAACATCCTCATCGTCCCATGATCATCATCATCATCATCATCATACAACCTTCAAAAAGCTTTTAAAGAGATACCCATTTGTCACACATCTTGATCTTACACTTTGTCCTAGGATAACAGACACTTACTTGTCCTATATATCGAATTCATGTGGTGCAACTTTGAAAAGTATTGATCTGTCCAGGTCTAGATTCTTTACACATGTTGGGTTGTCATGTTTGGCTAGCAAGTGTGTTGGTTTGGTAGATATTGATGTTTCAAATGGTGTGCATTTGAATGATACTGCAGCTGCTGCTATTGCCAGCTGTGCCAATTTGGAAAGGCTGTGTTTGAGTAGGTGTAAGAGTTTGACTGATATTGGTATTGGTTGTATTGCTGTTGGTTGTTTGAAGTTGAAGGTTTTGAGTTTGAAATGGTGTTTAGGTGTTACTGATTTAGGTGTTGCTTTGATTGGTGTTAAGTGCAAACAGATTAGAACCTTGGATCTTTCTCACTTGCTGGTATGCGATTCTTTCTCTTTTTAGTAATAATACTTTCTAGTTTCTACTATTTGATGTGCCTTTTGTCAAGTGTTTCAAGTTTATTGCTTTCTATTTTTAGCCGCTTTGGAGTCAAATGATTGGTATTCAATTCTGAAGAATGATGATGATAAATTTGTTTGCCAATAGAGAACATCATCATGATACACGTTGTAGATTTAGAAACAATTCTAATATATTGAAAATTGTTAAATTTAGGTTTTGAACTTTTGATTAATCGGAAGTTGACGTTTTTTTTGTTTAACTGAGGGAGTAGCTAATGTTCCATTTTGTGAGGAAATCTAAAATTAGTACCATATTAAAAGCTTTTAAGATATTTTTATAGTTTAGATAAAGAAAACTGTATTAGATGAGGTGATGCAATTTCAAAACTCATAATCATTGATAATTGACAACGTGACGAGTACAGATTTTGTGCGAGTATTTTAGGTGACTTGGCTGCTTCAGACATGTGCTATATTTTCTTCGGCGGTCATAAGAAATTGAGTCAACCTGTTAATGAATTTTTTGTTTCTTTGTTAGTCATGTCGTTGGTGTCACTATTGTTGTCTGTTGATGATTGTTGATGTTCTACCATTGTAGAGGGTTATTACAGTTCCTTAAAGTTTAAGTTCATATCCGTGATGTCATTTTTTGGTTCTTTGATATAATCTTGGATACTCAATCCTTCTTGTTTGTGTTGATCATTTACAGATAACAGAGAAATGCTTGCCTTCACTTTTGAAGTTGCAATATCTCGAAGATTTGGCTTTAGAAGGCTGTTGTGGGATCAATGATGAAAGTCTTATATCCCTTAAACAAGGGTGGAAATCATTGAAGGTATCTTCTAAATTACAATTCTAACTTTTATATTTCAGACTTTTAAGACACTAAGGAACTTCTCTGCTTTTACTCTTGACAGACGTTGAATATATCACATTCAGAGAATGTTACTCATGTGGGAGTGTCTTCACTAACCAGCAATATCGGATGTCTTCAGAACCTTGATTTAGCATATGGGCCACTAGTAAGTCCCATACTCATTTATCTTGTTGTATGCCGGCTGATAAAATACATGATGTTAGATGGATGAAAAAGTTTTACTTTTAAGTTTTCATCCAAGATATTAAAACTTTGATCAGAAAGTCAAAGTGTTAGATTTTAATACGGAGTGGCCTGGGAAGCACCAAATAGTATAGATTTGAAAAATCAACTTTTCAGCAAGATTAAAAGTTGGTACTTTACTAGTTTTTATCGCATATGTTGGATGTTAATGTTACAAAGCACCTAATGAAAGCAAGTGCTTCCTTACATTAAAAAAAAAATACTGACGGACATGGATTCTGGTTTACGCAAGTTTTCTTCTTTTTCTCTTATTGAGGAGTATTGCTAATATTAGCACATGGACTGGTTCAGGTAACAAATGCTATTTCTGAAAGTCTACGGAAGCTTTCACAATTGCAGTCGATCCGGTTAGATGGTTGCCAGGTTATGTGTTCGGGACTCAAGGGCATTGGGAGCTCGTGTGTATCACTAAAGGAGCTAAGCTTAAGTAAGTGCTCAGGTGTGACAGATGATGGTCTTTCATCTATAGTCATGAAGCACACAGACTTGAAAAAGCTAGACATCACTTGTTGTAGAAAGATAACTCAAGCTTCAATTGCTCAAGTCACAAAATCATGTCCATCCCTCATTTCCCTCAAGATGGAGTCATGCACACTTGTTTCCTCGGAAGCTTTTGTTTTGATAGGGCAGCATTGTCAGTTCCTTGAGGAGCTTGACGTTACTGATAATGATGTTGATGATGAAGGTATGCACCTTCCTCTTTTTCTATTAATTAAAGCCACAAAAGGCCAATAATTTCTATATTCTGTGCGCATAATGGAAATGGTAAACATAGTATCATGTTTCTGCAGGCCTAAAGTCGATTTCAAAATGTTCTGAACTCTCTGTCTTGAAGCTCGGAATATGCCTGAATATAACTGATGAGGGGCTTGTTTGTATTGGAAATGGATGCCATAAACTTATGGAGCTCGATTTATACAGGTATATGCGTGTTTTCACAGAGATAATAAAAATGATAAATCGCCATTACAAATTACGGAGTATGTAATTTTGATGTTTCATCCATCATCCATGACTAACTTGTGAATGTAATTTTCTCGTTTAGATCAATTGGAATAACAGACAAAGGCATATCTGCAGTTGCTGATGGTTGTACTACCCTTGAAATGATCAACGTCTCTTACTGTGAAAACATCACTGATAGCTCGTTGATCTCGTTGTCAAACTGTTCTAAATTGAACACACTTGAAAGCCGTGGATGCCCTCTTATTACATCTTTGGGGCTAAAAGCCATTGCCATCAGATGCAAGCAACTCACGAAGCTAGACATCAAGAAGTGTCATAATATAGATGACTCCGGAATGATTTCACTGGCTCATTTTTCACAAAACCTCAAACAGGTAACCATTGATTCTTGTGTTTTGTGATGAATTCTTGCATACCTGGTTTACTTATCTTTTACTTTTTTTCAGATTAATTTGTCGTATAGTTCTGTGACGGATGTGGGGCTGTTATATCTTGCTAGCCTTGGGTGCTTGCAGAGTATGACGATTCTTCACATGGATGGTTTGACTCCAACTGGACTTACAGCTGCATTGCTGGGATGTGGAGGTTTGACTAAAGTGAAGCTCCAATCGTTGTTTAGAATTTTACTACCAAGATTGGTTCTTGAGCACCTAGAAGCTCGTGGTTGTGTTTTCCAATGGAGAGATAAAGTCTTTCAGGCCGAATTGGATCCAAAATGTTGGAAGCTACAAGCAGAGGACATTGAATAAGCAGGCATAACATATATTTGGCGAGTCTCATCTTGGTTTGATACTTAAAAGAAGTGGCTTAAGACCTCCAAACTTCTTTCATGTAATCATTAGAATTATATATGTTCCCGATTTGTCAGATGTAACACGATGACAACTATTAGCTAGGGTGTATCACTTGAATAAAGTATAGTGATCGAAGAGAAACGGGATGCGCAAAAGCATTTTCGTTGAGGACTGTAACTACACTTTCTTAAAAGAGATTGTGAAGTGAAGGCGATTAAGTTTTGCGTTTTTTATAGATTAAACATCAATGTGTCAAATTAAACGTTACCACACGATGAACATCTGCTTCTTTTGGTTATAGGCTTGCGTCCCTCATCTTTGAACATATTGGTCGCAACTTAACTTACGAATTCTAAGAAGAATGTTTAATGTATAGTGCGTGCATTAGAAGACTTCTTATCATATTAAACTGTAAACATGAATGGCCTTTCAGATTTTGTAAATGCTAGATATTAACTCAAATAGACGATTCAGTGATATCATGAGAATAGACAAGACTGTATAATGAAGATAACAAGTCGTTAATGTATGGAAAGATTTACCTTGAAAGCTCTCTGACGGCGTTGGTTGTCTGCATCTAATTTTCGGTAGACCTACCATCACATATGCAGTGAATAAGTGTGTCTAAATGTAAGTATCCCATGAGACACAGAGCCACACTTTCAGGCTCTTTAGGACAGCTTGCGCTGCCTAAAAGGGTGCTTACTAGTCGTCCCAAAAGTAGGTGAAACTGACAAAACTGAAACTTAACCAGAAAGGACAAAACCGACCATAACCTCTTATAATCATACAATTTTCAAACTTGGACACGTTATTTCATACTTCTGGTTTTGTTTCTCAAACTAGAAAACACGAAGTGTGTTCTTTTGATTCCCAGCCCATTTTCGGATGGATATGACTGCTAACCAAAACTTATCGATCTGTTACAGTACCAATTTAGATAGTATAGTTATCTTAGTGATATGTTAGTAATCTAAATTAAGATTTGTTAGTTGTATATACATCTCAACTGGTCACTAGTCGCTACAATGTATATAGCTTGATATCGATTTTGTCAAAGTCCTTCACATACCCCTCTGCAGTTGTACCATTACAGCATCGGGGTAATATTATTTTTACTTTAGAGAGATGGGGAAATGGATGTATTTACTAGCAACATGTTAAGCCGAAAATGATTTGAAAAGACACTCATGGCTGGAATCCCAAAAGACATTATTAATATCATAGTAACTTTGATGAATGCTACATATTCCTAACGACTGGAATGGATGTTATAAGATCAAAGGAGTGTCAAGGTTCATCATATCATAAATACTATACATAGAATATTCTTTCCTAATTTCGGTTTGAACTTGGAGAATACTGGTATGGGAGGTGAAGCACCAGCAATCGGCATTGACCTGGGAACCACATTCTCGTGTGTTGCAGTATGGAAACACGATCGAATACAAATAATAACCAACGATCAAGGCAATCGAACAACGCCATCCTGTGTTGCTTTCAATGACGAGGAACGTCTTATTGGTGATGGTGCCAAGAATCAGATCTGTATGAACCCTACTAATACTGTTTTTGGTAAGTCCAGACTTTTCATTGTTCAATCTCTTAATACATTTTCCATATATTCCATTACTCTGCTGATTAAGTTTTCTACATTAAGATGCAAAAAGGATTATCGGCAGAAGATTTAGCGATGCTAAAGTACAAGATGACATGAAGTTGTGGCCATTTAAGGTGATTAAAGGATCTGGTGATACGCCAAAAATTGTTGTTACACACAAGGGTGCTGAGAAACAATTTACCACTGAGGAAATTTCAGCGATGGTTCTTATTAAGATGAAAGAAATTGCAGAGGCTTATATTGGTGAAACTGTAAAAAATGCTGTCATCACAGTCCCTGCTTACTTCAATTACGGCCAGCGTCAAGCAACAAAGGACGCAGCCACCATTGCAGGCCTAAATGTTGTTCGTATGATCAATGAGCCAACAGCAGCTGCAATTGCTTATGGGTTAGATAATTGGTCAATGCTTATTGCAAAGAGGAATGTACTTGTATTTGATCTTGGAGGTGGCACTTTTGATGTCTCTTTGCTAACTATCGACGAAGGTGGTACCTTTGAGGTTAAGGCTGTTGCCGGCGATACTCATTTAGGAGGTCAAGATTTTGACAACACAATGGTGAATTATTGTGTTAAGGATTTTAAGAAGAAACAGAAAAAGGATGTCACTGTAAATGAAACAGCGATGGGAAGGTTAAAAGTTGCTTGTGAGAAAGCAAAGAGAGTTCTTTCCTATGCTACTCAAGCTTCAATCGAACTTGAATTGTTACATGAGGGAATTAACTTTTCCATGAAGTTTACTCGAGCCAGGTTTGAGGAGCTTAATATGGACTATTTCACAGAGTGTATCAAGAAACTGGAGACAGTTTTAACTGATGCAAAAGTTGACAAAGAAAATGTGGATGATGTGATTCTTGTTGGTGGGTCGACTAGGATACCAAAGGTCCAATGTATGTTGCAAGAGTTCTTTCATGGCAAACAGCTATACAAGAGCATTAATCCTGATGAGGCTGTTGCATATGGAGCAGCAGTTTTGGCTGCAAAGTTATGTGGTGACACTAACAAGATGCTAAAGAATTAGGTGCTAATGGATGTTACTCCCTTGTCACTTGGTACTGAAGTAAAAGGAGAAATAATGAGAGTTTTGATCCCAAGAAACACACCTATTCCTACAAAGAGGTCCAAGAATTTTATAACCACTGTAGATAACCAACATTCTATGGACACCATGGTTTATCAAGGTGAGCGAACAAGATCCAAGGAGAATTATTTGTTAGGACAGTTCACAATTTCTGGCATTTCGCCTGCTCCCAGGGGAGTCTCAATAGTTGAAGATTGCTTTGAAATAGATGCTAATGGCATCCTTACAGTCACATCTAAGGTACTATCTACTGGCAAGACTAAGAGTCTTACAGTTACCAAATACCAATCACAGTGGTAGATTGTTGAAGCAACAGATGGAGAAAATGGTGAACGATGCAGAGAAGTTCAGAATTGAGGACCAAGAGTACAAGAGGAAAGTGGATGCATACAACTCCTTGGAGGATTGCTTTTATGCCTTAAAAAATAAAATCAAAGGAAATGACACGCCGCTAAAGGTCTTCAAGAACATGAAGTATGCACTTAAGGACACCAAAAATTGGCTTTCCAGTAACAAAGTCGCAGAGGTTGATGAGATTGAGGCCAAGAGGGAGTATCTGGAGTTCATATCCAAGCTTGCATTTTCAGACTAATATGTATGTGTTTTGCGCAATGGCAACTCGTGATTTTCGAGAATAGGACTACTTGTAGCGCATCATTTGTTCCTATTTTGAATGAACACTAATAGACTATTAAATAAAATACGATACTCTTCCAGACAAAATTCAAGTGTTCAGATTTTGTGAATTATTGTTTTAGTTACTTGTGTAAAAGATACTGTATAATGTCTCACATTCCCTGGAAACCAAAATTGTGAAGTGCCTGAGGTTGATTTACTGGTTAAAAAAGAGCTGTAATCTTAACAGTCTTGCTGATTATATAAAATAGATTGTCGGCGCATAAGGTTTCACATAACATCTACAGTGCTAATAATTAATAAACTGATGAACATTAGGTGATAATCATGAAAAGGCTCAATAAAAAGTGTGTTAGTCATTGATCCACTGGAAAACCTATGCGACCATTATTAGTTCATCACACATTATAAAATTATCATACTGTGAAGTAATATTATGTAATATGATTAGCCTATTTACATTCTACAAATTTCAGTATATTATAGTATAGACAGGACTTGAAAACTTTGATTGGGTTATTTGAGGCAATCTAAATAAAAACAGACCTTCATAACCTAAACCTACTAGACTAGGATTCTCAAATAACCATTCATATTAACCGACACAAAAAAAGAAACAAAATACAAATATAGTGCATAAATACGTGGTTGCAAACAAAAAGTTGATTGATGTCCTTAAGTGGTGGGGATTCGCATTGCATAACTTAGCTAAATGCCCCGTTGGCAGTTACAACACCTTACCACAGCAGCATCACCCCTGTTCACAACAGTCCCAACATTGCCGGTTAGTCTTTTTGGTGCCTCATTTCTGCTAGTGTTCTCAATCTCTTGTTCCTGGTGGTATTTGAAGTAGTACGAAGATTGTTGATTGTTGGTTTAGTGCAGTAGGACTTTTGGAAAGCTTTGGTAAGAAATATCATAGCTTTCTTCATGTTATCCGTTCGATCAAATTCTTTCTCAACAAGAGCATTGTCCTCGTCTGATCGGAGTCTTTACTTTTGCCTCAGCCCTACTCCTTGATGATGGTGTGTGTGATGATTAAGATTGGGTTCTACATGTTGCTACTATTTCTAATGGATCTCTTGTCTTTCTTAACATCTCTTTTCTAACTTCATTAGCTTCTTTTTGATTCCGCTTAAGTATGTCAAAGATTTGGTTGAAATCAATGGCATGTAAATCCTTTGTCCGTCTCACCAGAGTAACATACCGACGCCATTCTGGTTGTAGACTTAGCAGAAACTTAATGTTCTCATTAATCCTCTTTGGATGCAGCTTGTTCCTAATCAGCTACGAAGTATCGTCATACTATGAAATAAAGAAGACATTCAAAATGATCGGGTTAGGATACAAGTCGATACATGCTTGTATAAATGATTGCTATTTATTTCAGGGGGATAAGAACAAAGCTTTGGATAATTGTTCAATCTGTAAAGCGAGTAGATGGAAAGACAACAACACAACGGGGAAGAAAGTTGCTAACAAGGTGTGGCGTTATTTTCCTTTGACTCCTAGACTACAATGTATGTACAACTTGAAACACACTGCCAAGCATATGACTTGACATGCTACTGGAAAGTCTAGGGAGAACGGGTAAGATGCAACACCCGGTTGATGGTAAAGTATGGAAGAATTTTGACATAATGAAATTAATTTTGCAAAACAAACTAGAAACATCTTTGACATACTTTAAAAACTAGAACTGTTTTTAACTATTGCTTATTAAATTTAATTTATATGTTGCATATACACACATACTTTAAAAAAATAATAATAAATAAAAAAACTGTATATCTTACAAATATAAATGACATAATTATACAAACAGAAACATTATACTTTATTATAGCATTATACATCTGATGAAATTTGCACATTATAACGTTTAAAGTTATAAGTTATTATGTATGAAGCACAATAAAATTTGTTATGTTTTGAATGTTTTTCTATTACATGTTATTGTGTATTTAACTTATCACAAAATTATATTGGTTTTGTTGTTGTTATGGCGTGATGTCATTTTATATGTGTAAACCCGACCCGGCTTGACTTGAATTCGGTCTTGGTTGTTCAGTTCAAATTTTCACATGCACTAAGCTAGGAACCACCTTTAGAATTCGGTTTGGGTCCGCCACTGGTTGGGTGCTGATGATTTCAATACGTACTACAACCTTAGAATGACTTACAGCATGTGGCCGGTTATATTAACAACATAAAATACGCCTCCATGTATGAAAGAGACTTCTTGTATGTTGACGTTGTTAATTTATGGCCCTAAATCACCTGGGAGGACATTGATGTTTACTTGAGTCCTTTGATCGAAGAACTAAAAACTTTATGGGAAAAGTCTTGACTTGAGACGATGCTACAAGCTCTGAATTCACAATGAAATCGATACTTTTAGGACCATCAATGATTTTTCTGCTCGAAGGAGTTTTTCTTGGTGGAGTTCGCAAGGTTACTTGGCATGCCCTACTCATAATGCAGACACTCTATCTACTTGTGTGTCAGGGAAAATCGCTTACGTTTGTCACAGAAGATTCTTAAAAGCGAACCATAGATGGAGGAAGAACAATAGGACATTCAATGGTAAGTTCAAATTTGCAGAACCTCTTAGAAAGTTTACCAATGATGAAATCTTGGATCAACTTAGGAGAGTGCCTAGACTTATGCCGGGGAAACATCCACGTTTTTGGGGTGTGAAGAGAAAACGTGTTCCTACCTTTGAATGAATTGGAGCAAATGATCTATTTTTTACGAGCTTCTGTATTGGTCTTCTGTTCAACTAAAACACAATTCGGATATCATGCATATCGAAAAAAATGTATATGAGAGTTTGTTGGGTACTTTATTAATAAATGACAAATCCAAATACAAAGACGCGACTTGAAAATTGGAACATTTTGTGGCTCGTCGACAAAGAAAACGGGAAGTGCTTGAAGCATCATCCTAAGCACTTTTTCACAAATGAAATTTTTTGAATTTACCAAAGGAGTTAAATTACCTGATGGGTTTGAATCTAACTTTAAGAAAAAGCGACCGATAATGATAGCAAACTAATAAAATACGAGTATGTCCATTACCTAATAAAATATACGAATGAGTATGTTCATTACCTAATAAAATATTTAAAGAGTAAGATGTCAAAAGATGTAATGTATGGATGGAAACATCACAATTGCTTAAAGATAAGGGGCATTTGTAAACATTTTCTAGTTAGTCCCATTTTTCTCCACGTATCATCATGAAAGGAACATTATTTAACATATTTATTTATGGATGAATTGGAAAGTGCGTAAACGAATAAATGACATGGTTGAAGTAAAACAATCTATTTTACGGGAGACGGATAAAACAACCTAGATAGCAATGAATGGTAACAACTTGATACATAAGTAAGAAACTTGATAAAAATAAATAACTTATACAACCAAAAGACGAGATTTTTAATGAGCAAACCACCAACTCCTGATGCACAAAATATTTCAGTACATAAAGATGAATTGTTGATGCACAAATTTGGTTGTTTTTTTTACCTGTTTTACGGTAAAAGGTTATTTTACTTGAATTTATTCTATAGAGAAACGAAAGTGACGGTTACTAATTAACTAGCTATCCATACATGCTTGAATTTTTTGTTATTTAAGGATTTAACGCAATTACAAAAGAATATTAGAACAACATGTTTGAAAATCGTGAAGAACAAAACAAGTGAAAAACTATGTTCGTTCATGATGTCATTTCTTGTCTTACCTTTGGAAAAAGTGTTTGCATAAGTCCCAAAGAATGGTTTAATATATTACAACGTTTAAGATTTTGAAAGGACATAACTTTAAAAGTATATACTTCCCAACTATATCCATATTGATCATTATATATGAGTTTACCAAGTACCGTCTCCCAAAGTTAAATGTAGACCATGTACCAAATGCTGTTAGGATTGATCCGTTAGATCAAGTGCGTGATCTGCATTTCGAACGCAATAAACCTCTTACGTCGCTGTTTGTGAAGCACAACCCTCGTATGACTTATTTATATGTGCAACCCGTCTTAACAATCAACAAAATCATATCTTTAATTTCTAATATAAAAAACAATCAACAAACTCATAGTTGCTCTATGACAGAAACTAAGATGGATTATGTTAGTTGCGATGAGGTCAGTGGCGGAGCTAGAAAAAAAATTGAGGGAGGGCCGAAACAAATTTTTTTCCGAAAATACATTAGATGGGAGGGCCGAAGTGAAACAAAAATTTTTTTAACACATGAAATCGCGAAAAATTACATTAACGGGCTTAGGCCTAGGGGGGCCGGGACCCTTCCCGGTCCTCACTAAGCTCCGCCCCTGGATGAGGTGTTGTTGTAATGTTCACATAATATGATTCAAAGAACTAGAAACAAAATTTCAGTTTGGTATTCACTATCTGTTTGAAAAGCTTTGCAAAATTTTCCAACCAAAGGCATATATAAAAGCATTTCAGTAAGGCTGGAGGTAATCCTCAAAACTACCGCATCCACGTCAACGTCACATCATTATTTAACACACCACAACCAAACACCGAACAGATGCAATGGTCACCATCAAGCCTTTTATTTTTTTTAATATATAATTTAATTAAAAACTAAATTAAACTTTCATTCATAATTAAAAATATTACATTAAAAATTATAAACGTCACACATAAAAAAACTTAAATTAAGATTAAAGGAAAACGTGTTCGACCAAATCGACATGAAGGTTTTGATGTGCGTCTCACGATTTAATTTTTGGCTGATAACTTCAAACGTTTGTTCTCGAGTTCGTACGAGATCGTCTTCACGATGTTCTTCCGGATAAAGTCGTGAGATATCGCATTTCTTTTGTGTTTTTTGAATAAATGACATGGTTGAAGTAAAACAATCTATTTTACGGGAGACGGATAAAACAACCTAGATAGCAATGAATGGTAACAACTTGATACATAAGTAAGAAACTTGATAAAAATAAATAACTTATACAACCAAAAGACGAGATTTTTAATGAGCAAACCACCAACTCCTGATGCACAAAATATTTCAGTACATAAAGATGAATTGTTGATGCACAAATTTGGTTGTTTTTTTACCTGTTTTACGGTAAAAGGTTATCCATACATGCTTGAATTTTTTGTTATTTAAGGATTTAACGCAATTACAAAAGAATATTAGAACAACATGTTTGAAAATCGTGAAGAACAAAACAAGTGAAAAACTATGTTCGTTCATGATGTCATTTCTTGTCTTACCTTTGGAAAAAGTGTTTGCATAAGTCCCAAAGAATAGTTTAATATATTACAACGTTTAAGATTTTGAAAGAACATAACTTTAAAAGTATATACTCCCTCCGTCCCAAAATTATTGTCCACTTTGAATTTTCAAAGTCAAAGTGGTTTAACTTTGACCACAAATATATATTTTTTATTATATAATACTTGATGAGAAATTATACCATTGAAAAGTAGACTTAAAACCCAATCCATTTATATATTTTGCATCAAATATTATATAACACCCACAAAAATATATAAGGTCAAAGTTGAAGAAGAAAGACTAAAAAAGTCAACACTGGACAATAAATTTGGGACGGAGGGAGTACTTCCCAACTATATCCATATTGATCATTATATATGAGTTTACCAAGTACCGTCTCCCAAAGTTACATGTAGACCATGTACCAAATGCTGTTAGGATTGATCCGTTAGATCAAGTGCGTGATCTGCATTTCGAACGCAATAAACCTCTTACGTCGCTGTTTGTGAAGCACAACCCTCGTATGACTTATTTATATGTGCAACCCGTCTTAAGGCTGGACACAGTCGTGACCCAATTTGCATCATCATTCCGGCTGCCACCTCAGCTTTCTCTCTCTTCAACCCATTTTCACCTCTCTCCCCACAATCGTGACCCATATTGCATCATCATTATTATATTTTTCTTTTTAATAAAAAAAACCATTTTTAACACAAACACAAATTTTATTAATAAAACGGAAACATTACATAGACGAAGCGATACGAACATAAANAATTTGCATCATCATTCCGGCTGCCACCTCAGCTTTCTCTCTCTTCAACCCATTTTCACCTCTCTCCCCACAATCGTGACCCATATTGCATCATCATTATTATATTTTTCTTTTTAATAAAAAAAACCATTTTTAACACAAACACAAATTTTATTAATAAAACGGAAACATTACATAGACGAAGCGATACGAACATAAAACACGATACGGAAATACATAACATAAAACACGATACGGAACATTCTTAACATAAACACCATTACGGCTGGTGTGTTTCCCATGCAACTTTGTTTCTCAAAATGAACCACACATGTTGATAGTATATCCCTCTCCCATAGCGTTCAAAATAAATCCGGTTTGCATTGCTCAGACAAGGGTCTTCACCTGTACGCACCAACTCTTTGTAAATAGCATTATACCTAAGACATTCTTGGTTGATTTTTTTCCATTGATACATAAGCCTATCTTTAGTACGGTGCTCTCCATTAGTCTGGTTGTTGAACCTTGTCGTAACGGCGTTCCAAAAAGAACGTTCAACCCTTAGGTCCAAACATTCGCTAGCAGAAACCATAAGTTAGCTAGAATGCATTCTTCTTCCATTGACCAAAGATGGTTCATTGTGAAATGATTTAGAAGTGAAGTGTGTGTAAAATGGTATGATAATGTATGCTTTATATAGGGATGCATAAACTGGGTGGGATAATTTTAAACGTTTGAAATTCAAAATGGGTGGGCGGGATAATTTTAAACGTTTCAAATTCAAAATGGGTGGGCGGGATAATTTTAAACGTTTCAAATTCAAACATTTGTGGGCGGGATAATTTTAAACATTTGAAATTCAAACATTGGTGGGCGGGATTTATGAGCTTATTTAAGACCCATTCACAGCTCATTATTGCACACACAATTCACAAACCTCTCTCATACAGTTCAAACATAATTCTCAAATAATGTCTCGCAAAGACTTCGGGCAACAATTTCCCAGTCACCGTGACTTCGGACAACAATTCCCAAGTCACCGTGACTTCGGCCAACAATTCCCAAGTGAACACGACTTCTCCCAGCAGTTTCCAGCAAATGAACCGGTGAACACACCACCGGAAGCCATATTTCCGGTATTCCAACAACAACCGGTGAATACACCACCGGCAAACAATCCACCACATGACCAACCAAATGCACCACAAAACCAACCCAATGCACCAAGACGTCCATTGACTGATGAAGAACTGTATCAACAAGATATGCAAGAAGTGATGCGTGCTGAAGCAGAGGAAGAAGAGGAGAGAAGAGCTCGTGAGGAGTACTGGTTAGCTAAACAGGCTCGAAGAAGCGCTCGTTGTGAATATCGAATNAAAAAAAAAAAAAAAAAAAAAAAAAAAAAAAAAAAAAAAAAAAAAAAAAAAAAAAAAAAAAGATGAGTATAAACAATCGGTCATCAAGCCAACCGAATTCACACTTTTCCTTCCACTGTAATCCCTCGACCGATTCACCCACAAAGGGCTCGACCGAATTGCAATTCGGTCGTTGGAGCCTTCGACCGAATGTTTTCCCGCCCTTAGTGGCTAGCCTAACAATCAACAAAATCATATCTTTAATTTCTAATATAAAAAACAATCAACAAACTCATAGTTGCTCTATGACAGAAACTAAGATGGATTATGTTAGTTGCGATGAGGTGTTGTAATGTTCACATAATATGATTCAAAGAACTAGAACAAAATTTCAGTTTGGTATTCACTATCTGTTTGAAAAGCTTTGCAAAATTTTCCAACCAAAGGCACATAAAAGCATTTCATCAAGGCTGGAGACGTCACATCATTATTTAACACACCACAACCAAACACCGAACAGATGCAATGGTCACCATCAAGCCTTTTATCTTTTTTAATATATAATTTAATTAAAAACTAAATTAAACTTTCATTCATAATTAAAAATATTACATTAAAAATTATAAACGTCACACATAAAAAAACTTAAATTAAGATTAAAGGAAAACGTGTTCGACCAAATCGGCATTAAGGTTTTGATGTGCGTCTCACGATTTAATTTTTGGCTGATAACTTCTAACGTTTGTTCTCAAGTTCGTACGAGATCGTCTTCACGATGTTCTTCCGGATAACGTCGTGAGATATCGCATTTCTTTTGTTTTTTCGAAACATATTATGAAACGTTTGTAAAAAAAAGGTGGTGGAGTAGTAAAAAGCAAAACATAGCATGTACAATTCTTTTTGCATGTTAGACTGGGCGTAGTGGATGGTGATCCACCATGCACCACCACGTGTAGTGGCCGTTACATCGGGTCACCAACTGTCCGTGGTCAGTTGTTTTTGGCAAGGTTTGGTGATCATCACCACTAAACCGAGTGCACCTATTTTCTTCCCAAACTTTTAAAAATCCCCGCTCCCAATGGGTGCGTGTTGGGAAAAAAAAGTTTCACATCCAAATGATGATTTTTAATTTTTTTTCTTTTTAGAACGTCAACTAACTATCTCACAATATACACACCACAGACTATCTCACATGTTCTATGCAGAACTTGAATCCACAATCATTTTGATTAGAGAGCTTCTCACACAACAAGAAGTATCATTAAGACATAAGCTCTTTGATCACTTTCCAAATGACGATGACACAAACGAATATGGTATAAAATTAACAATGTTTAAATGATATCAAATTTACATGTCCGGATATACTTAACCAATCAAGTAATTGTGAATGTATCAAGTGAGACAACATATGTGAAATAATCATGTGTTTTCGTAGAGACATGCATAGTTTCGATTATTCATCTTTTTCCATTTAAGGTTGGACACAATAAGGGTCGAGACCGAGTCGGTCGAGCCACAAACGACCGGTCGACCTTGTTCTGACTAATCGGTCGCTACCGATTACAAGTGAGAAAAGGAGATACTCGGTCTCAACCTCGACCGAGTGTATTTTAACTTTTTTTTTTGATTTAATCCAAACAGTCCCCATGGTTCTAGCCGTTTGTGACTAAAAAAAAAAAAGTTACCGTTTGAATAGATCCGTTGGGCGAAAAAAAAAATTCACTTATAATTACACAACATAAACACACTTCAATTCACACAATCTCATTTCAAAAATTCTATATATTTTCTCACACCATGAATTCTTTCGAGATATTTTTTGCCGATTCGGATGATGAAAATGAAGTTAGTACCGAGTTTTTGATGTTTGCGGAAGATTGTTGGGAGGCTTATCAAGCGTCACAACCTAAAGAAACACGAAACCGTGTTGGTAGGGATCGTGTGGGTGCTCATGACCGTTTAGTTGCTGCTTACTTCTGCGCTAACCCAACATACGGCGATGAACAATTCCATGATCGTTTCCGAATGAGCCGCAGACTATTCACACGAATTGTATGATAGGTAACCGATCATTCACCTTATTTCCAACAAACTCCTAATTGTGTGGGCGAACTTGGTATTTCTCCTTTAAAAGTTACTTCCTCAATTCGTCAATTGGCATATGGAGTCAATTCGGATATGCTTGACGAATATGTGTAGCAAATGGGTGCGACAACAGTTCGTGCGTGTCTCTATAAATTTTGTGAGGCCATCATGGAGTTATATGGTCCAGAGTATTTGTGAAAGCCGACAGTCACTGACGTTGACAGACTCTATGAGCATCACCATCGAGTTCATGGGTTTCCGGGGCTGATAGGAAGCATTGATTGTACAGATTGGCCATGGGAGAATTGCCCACATGCTTTAAAAGCTCAATTTTGTAGAGGTGATCACGGGAATACTCCTTTCATTTTATTGAAAGCGATCGCCTCTCAAGATTTATGGATTTGGCATGCGTTCTTTGGTGTCTCCGGGATGAATAATGACATAAATGTTTTACGTGCATCCCCTCTTTTCAATGATCTCAAAATGGGGAGAGCACCGGATGTGGAATTCGTTGCTAACAGCGTGCCTTATAAACGGGGATATTATCTTGCTGATGGAATATAACCGGAATACTCTGTTATTAAGTCCATTAAACATCCAGGGACGCATGATCACAAGCGTCAATTGTATAAGAGGATGCACGAAGCAGCAAGAAAAGATGTGGAACGTGCTTTTGGTGTACTAAAGAGGAAGTGGTTAATGATTAAACATCCGGCTAAAGAGGTTGACAAAGAACGTCTTGGACATATTATGTACACATGCATCATATTACATAATATGATTATTCAAGACGAAGGGCGGGCGATATCTCCCGAATTCTTTCCAGCGGAGCAGCACCGTTCTTATGATCCCTTAAGAAAGCATGAGGAATCATTGGAAATTACTAGGGAGATATGCAATAGAACAACTCATCTTAGCCTCAAAGTCGATTTGGTGGAAGACATTTGGCAGCATCATAATAATCAAAACTAGTTTAATCGTTTTATCGTAATGTTATTTGAATTATATTGTAATGTTTTTATTTTATTTGAATTAATNCATATTACATAATATGATTATTCAAGACGAAGGGCGGGCGATATCTCCCGAATTCTTTCCAGCGGAGCAGCACCGTTCTTATGATCCCTTAAGAAAGCATGAGGAATCATTGGAAATTACTAGGGAGATATGCAATAGAACAACTCATCTTAGCCTCAAAGTCGATTTGGTGGAAGACATTTGGCAGCATCATAATAATCAAAACTAGTTTAATCGTTTTATCGTAATGTTATTTGAATTATATTGTAATGTTTTTATTTTATTTGAATTAATATGTAACGTTTTAATTATGAAGGAAATTTTAGTTTGTGTTAAAAATGTTTTAAAAGAATAGAATTTGGTCGCCCTTACTGTGGCACTGAATCGCCTGCAGGTCGCTGGAGAGAGAAAGCTGACGTGGCAGAGAAAAGGAGAGGGATTGACCCTCCTTATTGTGTCCAGCCTAAAAACCGACACTAACCGAATCACAATCACCTTAGTATCTACAAAACTCAAGGGTTTGATTCCACCAAAACCAAAAATGAAGGCCCATATTCAGACACCCATGAAAAGCCAAGGGTGATATAATCCAAAATACCCATTCCAAGTGAGCCGCCAATGTCCAAGTCAAACCCACAAGCTTTGACCACAGAAATATTCCACGGTCAAACTTGAATATTTTTAATTTTATTTTATTTTTATAGTATATTTTAACCTTCCAAGAACATGACTACACCATCTCATGTCCTTAAATATAAACTATTTTCAATTCTTAAAAACAAAAACAAAGAATCATTCAAAATTTTCATATCTTCAACTAAACAACCGAAGAACATCAAACAAACTATATTTTGAATGGCTTCTTCTGGTGGCAGTTTGAACAATAGTTCTACAACAACCTCACAGTATCCATCTTTTTCATTTTCTACTGCATCTTTTAGTGATCTTATTGCTTCTAATAGTAGTAACCAAGAATCTTCAAGTTGGGGTTTCTTTGGTGCAAATGATAGTCCAAAGATACCATTCTCACCATCTGCTTTTCTTTCTACACCAACTGGTTTGAACCAGCATCAGTTGTTGGACTCTCCTTTTTTTCCTTTTAACTCAAATGTAAGTTTCTTTTTTTAGAAAGTTTTTATTTATTTATGGGTTTTGGATAAAAGCTAATAATAATGGGTCGTTTTTATTTGTTTGTGTAGATTGTTCCATCTCCAACAACTGGAAGCTTTTCTAGTTTGGATTATAGTAATAAGGATGATGAAAGAAAGTATTCTAACTTTTCATTTCAACCACATGCTACTACTAACAAGATGGTATGCACCAATCTCCTCTGTTTTCTTATATAAGTTCTCATGCTCATGATTTCTTTCCAAAAAAAAAAAAAAAATAGAAGTGTTTTGAACTTTTGATAGTAATTGAGTTTTTTGTTTCTTAAATGAATTTGATTATGATTTCAAGATATTAATATGCTAAGCCGTGTTTCGGATTGCGTATAAAAACCGCTTATCTTGTTATTTCATATTGATAATGATAAATATGGGACACTACCCGCTAGCGGCCGGTCTCATGGTCAACATAACATGGCGTATTGTTAATGTTTTATAGAGTGTTTTGAGATTGTTTGTCTAAACTAGAAGTTTTAATTTAATAAACATGTTTTAGAAGCACACTCATATTGGTTGCTTACTCATAATTAATGAGTTAAGTTGTAATGAAATGAAATCCCATTGTGTTTGAAACAGGAAGAACAAGTGAAAAGTCAACCACAAGAATGGAGCATGACAAAACAAACTGATTTCATATCAGAAATAAACAAGACCAAATCAGAATCAGTACAAAACCAATATGTTTCTGATCAATCTCAAGCCACAAGAGATCAAACAAGGTTGGAAGATGGTTACAATTGGAGAAAATATGGACAAAAACAAGTTAAAGGCAGCGAAAATCCTCGAAGTTATTACAAATGTACATATCCTAATTGTCCCACAAAGAAGAAAGTGGAAAGAAATTTAGAAGGACATATAACGGAGATCGTTTACAAAGGAAATCATAGTCATTCCAAGCCTCAAAATGCCAAAAAATCATCTTCCAACACTTTTTATGAAGCTCCAGTCGAGAGCAATCATGTGGATTCTTCGGCATCCTTCGGAGAGGATGATTTTGAGCAAGCTTCCTCAATGAGTAAATCGGGAGATGACCATGAAAACGAACCCGAAGCTAAGAGATGGTAAGTGTGATTCATGTGTGACTAAGGAGTGGTTGAATGCTAGCAACTATAATTTTTACTCAACTTTTAAATGGTTTATTTTGTAGGAAGGGTGAGACCGAGAGCGAAGCTATTTCCGGGCCAGGGAGTCGAACAGTTAGAGAGCCAAGAATCGTTGTCCAAACCACAAGTGATATTGATATTCTTGATGATGGTTATAGATGGAGGAAATATGGACAAAAAGTAGTAAAAGGCAATCCAAACCCAAGGTACATTTATAGTTTTGGACATTTATAACATTCAGTCATAATCTTGCTTAAAATAGTTGTCTTATGCGTAATAACATGTTTTAAAAAAATCTTTTCATATTGAAAAAAATACTTGCATTTTCTAACGTGGATTTCTCGTAACTTTTTGCAGGAGTTATTACAAGTGCACATTCGTCGGTTGTCCGGTGAGAAAACATGTTGAAAGGGCGTCACATGACTTACGAGCTGTGATCACAACTTATGAAGGGAAACACAATCATGACGTACCAGCACCTCGTGGTAGCGGGAGTTACGCTATTAATCGACCACCACCAACAACCAATGGTAATACCAACAACAACTATGGACTCATGGCCATTAGGCCATCAGCAAACTACTCAAGTAACATTCAAAACACAACAGGATTGACCGATAATGGCGGTCAACCCCCATACACTCTACAAATGTTGCAGAACAACGGGAACTATGGGATCCCAGAGGGTTCTTACATGAACCAAAACCAGGGGAAAGACAGGTCGCTATCAAGTGCCAAGGAAGAACCCACGGATGATTTATTTTACAACTCTTTTTTAGGTTAGATCATGACAAGAAAGGAAAAGCGATCGAAAATCAATTAGTTTTGGCACTAGTCTAGTAGAAATTTTATAGGTGCTTGCAAAGAAGAGTGTATTTGTAGTATCATACGTAATAAACTTAGCTTGTTATGTAAAAAATTCTTTTGTTAAATTCAATAAAAGTATGTTTGTTTACGGACATTGTGACGGTAGTTTGTTTCATTTTGCGACTCTTTATTTGTTGTCTCATATTCTTTGACAGACGATCCATTCAAGTTCTTTCATTTACTATGTTAAAATTTGAAACTTTTTTGACCACTTTTATGTTTATAAATGAATAATTATACATGCTCTGTGTTGTTGCATGTTTCGGCAACAGTATGTCAGCAACAGCATTGTATGAGATAACACGTACTACAATCACAGACGACAGCAAACATAAAGAGACCAGACAGAATGGTCCAATTCAATGAAAGATCATCCACCATACTTGAAGAACTAAATTATAAGACATGTATGTATTTATAATCCTTCTACTAAGTCGCATCTTGAAACTAATGTCAATAGTAGTCATCCAAAGTTATGAAGCACCGTCTCACGGAAGTTGTATGTAAATTTTGCACTTCATATTGCTACAATGTCTTATAAGAATAGTCGACATGTATAGAGCTCTATATTGACATTCTGCTGTCAATACTTCTTGGAAGAATAATCTCTTTTGGACTTGAGCTGATAGTCATCATAATCAAAGGCATGTGCATTTTGTACTTTGGAAGGTCAATGGAGTGATTGACCCCACTATTATTCTATAGATTAAAGATTGTTTATACAAAGTAAGATCAATCATATTGTTCATACTAATCCTACTAATTGATTCACACCGAATGAGCATGTGATGTCGACTATCAAGAGGATTTGTATTAAATTTTCAGGAAACTATAGCATTGCTCATAAAACAACAGTGGACCACTATTATGTTTGTGTTAAATACCCCATTGGTATCTGTCGCGGAAGCCTTAAGTTTATGCATGTAAGGGTAGAGCTAAGTAAAGGCAGGCGGGTTCTTTTTTACCTTATTTTGATCTAGTGTGGCTCTGCCTGTATGAACAGACCGAGTATACAAACATGTGGATTTGCCAGATCATAAGTGCAACAATAACGAGCTCACTTAGCAAAGTTCAGTGGAGAAAATATTATAGTAAATAAACTTAGTGGTTTTACATAAGAGCTCTAATCAAAGAACCACAAGAGTGATAGACCTTAATCTAATATACATGTAAAATAAATTCATAATGTCGTAAACAGGGCCATTTTGTATAAAAGGGCGTATCCTGTATTTCATCTAATCCGATTTATAAATATAAACACCGTACTGCAAAGTAACCGTGATTCACTAGAGAAATGTAGTTATATGTAGATAATGAACGTTGTATATATACTACTTTGAATATCATTATAATACCTTGTATACATTCAAAATGGTAAAACCTTGTTTGGGAGAAGACTGTCGACTCCAAAGCACAAATATTTATAATAAAAAAAATGGTGTGAAAGATAAGAGAATGTTTGTATAATATGAATGATGATTACTATTGCTTGATCATTACAGACAAGGATGAGATACATAAATAGGAGGTTACAAGAGTTATTTCGGGTAAACCCCACAAATCAAGGGATTTACCTAAGAGAGTACAACTAATAACATTGATACTTATCTACTAATTTATACCTATGTTCTTATCATAAAACACTGTTAACACTCCCCTGCAGTTCAAGCGGCGAAATCGTGAAAGCTCGAACTGGAGATTAAAAACAAGAAAGTAAAACAAAGAAATAATAAACCGAAAGTTGGTTCTAAAACTTCAACCCCCAAAGAACCTTCCGAACAAACGGGGCGCGTGTTTTTCCATAGAAAAACGNAACGTGGATTTCTCGTAACTTTTTGCAGGAGTTATTACAAGTGCACATTCGTCGGTTGTCCGGTGAGAAAACATGTTGAAAGGGCGTCACATGACTTACGAGCTGTGATCACAACTTATGAAGGGAAACACAATCATGACGTACCAGCACCTCGTGGTAGCGGGAGTTACGCTATTAATCGACCACCACCAACAACCAATGGTAATACCAACAACAACTATGGACTCATGGCCATTAGGCCATCAGCAAACTACTCAAGTAACATTCAAAACACAACAGGATTGACCGATAATGGCGGTCAACCCCCATACACTCTACAAATGTTGCAGAACAACGGGAACTATGGGATCCCAGAGGGTTCTTACATGAACCAAAACCAGGGGAAAGACAGGTCGCTATCAAGTGCCAAGGAAGAACCCACGGATGATTTATTTTACAACTCTTTTTTAGGTTAGATCATGACAAGAAAGGAAAAGCGATCGAAAATCAATTAGTTTTGGCACTAGTCTAGTAGAAATTTTATAGGTGCTTGCAAAGAAGAGTGTATTTGTAGTATCATACGTAATAAACTTAGCTTGTTATGTAAAAAATTCTTTTGTTAAATTCAATAAAAGTATGTTTGTTTACGGACATTGTGACGGTAGTTTGTTTCATTTTGCGACTCTTTATTTGTTGTCTCATATTCTTTGACAGACGATCCATTCAAGTTCTTTCATTTACTATATTAAAATTTGAAACTTTTTTGACCACTTTTATGTTTATAAATGAATAATTATACATGCTCTGTGTTGTTGCATGTTTCGGCAACAGTATGTCAGCAACAGCATTGTATGAGATAACACGCACTACAATCACAGACAAGACAGCAAACATAAAGAGACCAGACAGAATGGTCCAATTCAATGAAAGATCATCCACCATACTTGAAGAACTAAATTATAAGACATGTATGTATTTATAATCCTTCTACTAAGTCGCATCTTGAAACTAATGTCAATAGTAGTCATCCAAAGTTATGAAGCACCGTCTCACGGAAGTTGTATGTAAATTTTGCACTTCATATTGCTACAATGTCTTATAAGAATAGTCGACATGTATAGAGCTCTATATTGACATTCTGCTGTCAATACTTCTTGGAAGAATAATCTCTTTTGGACTTGAGCTGATAGTCATCATAATCAAAGGCATGTGCATTTTGTACTTTGGAAGGTCAATGGAGTGATTGACCCCACTATTATTCTATAGATTAAAGATTGTTTATACAAAGTAAGATCAATCATATTGTTCATACTAATCCTACTAATTGATTCACACCGAATGAGCATGTGATGTCGACTATCAAGAGGATTTGTATTAAATTTTCAGGAAACTATAGCATTGCTCATAAAACAACAGTGGACCACTATTACGTTTGTGTTAAATACCCCATTGGTATCTGTCGCGGAAGCCTTAAGTTTATGCATGTAAGGGTAGAGCTAAGTAAAGGCAGGCGGGTTCTTTTTTACCTTATTTTGATCTAGTGTGGCTCTGCCTGTATGAACAGACAGAGTATACAAACATGTGGATTTGCCAGATCATAAGTGCAACAATAACGAGCTCACTTAGCAAAGTTCAGTGGAGAAAACATTATAGTAAATAAACTTAGTGGTTTTACATAAGAGCTCTAATCAAAGAACCACAAGAGTGATAGACCTTAATCTAATATACATGTAAAATAAATTCATAATGTCGTAAACAGGGCCATTTTGTATAAAAGGGCGTATTCTGTATTTCATCTAATCCGATTTATAAATATAAACAGCGTACTGCAAAGTAACCGTGATTCACTAGAGAAATGTAGTTATATGTAGATAATGAACGTTGTATATATACTACTTTGAATATCATTATAATACCTTGTATACATTCAAAATGGTAAAACCTTGTTTGGGAGAAGACTGTCGATTCCAAAGCACAAATATTTATAATAATAAAAATGGTGTCCAAAAAAAACTGTTCATTATTTGTGATTTGGATGCTATACATGTGAAGATGAGGGCTATGCTATATGCAAAATGAATGGTACAAAAAATTGAAAAGAATGAAGAACACAAATTGATCTTTGATTACTTTTATATATAAGTATGTTTGACTAGTTTATACCCGGAAAGCATGGCTGATAACGCAAGAATGAAAAAGGCGAAAAACTCCATGCTAATGCACGCGGCTGAAGAGTCTGTAAAGATGTTATCGGCTCCTTCCCTCATTCTGTTTGTCATTGGCACTGCCGATGAGGCTGCTGATAATAGTAGATATGCCATAAGCTACAAGAAGCAATAACGCAGATCAAACATGTTATATATTATTGGGAAATAAACAGATCAAACATTCAAATACAAGTCTCTCTAAAGATACCTTATATGTTTAGGAGGGCAAATTTCAATCTAGCAAGGAATAAAAGTACTAAAAGTAGCAAAACGTGAAACTACACAATCCATATATATGGTCCAACCATGTCACAGACATTGGAAGCTTCGAAGGAAGTTTTGACAGCCATAAATAACGTATACCCAACTGTCCCCCTTAATATAATATTACGTAAAGCAAAAGCATCATCCACAAAAGACAGATTTTGGTATCTTCATTAGATAATCAAAAATGGTTCAGATTGTTTATTGTTGTTATTCTTTGTTGTAAGCAATAGTAACTTGTTAGTATGATTGATGGTTTTGTATGACAAAGTGACAAACAATATCATTAAACTGATTTTTTATTCGGGTAAAAAAACATTAACTGAGATCAATTTCTATCGGGAAAAATTTTGGGCTATATGATACTCGTAAAAGAGTTGTAATTTATGCGAGGCGTACTTGCAACAAAGTAACTTTTCATCTGTTAACCAAACTTGACAAAAGACCAAATTTGTTCGACATGTTTAAAACAGGATATCTTTTAATCCGTTATCTAACCCACATTTTCATCTTCAATACCTGGTGCTGGAAAGGAAATTCTTCTAAATACGTCACTATGATTATCTTATCCCCAATCAAGAGAAGCTTTTTAAAGAAAAAAGAAAGCCCAATATCATCTTTTTAGTAACTTTTTCCATTTCAAGATTTCTAGCCTTTTACTCAAAAACCATTTCCATTCCAATATGATAACTTGTATAAAGTTTCATATACTTTTCCGGTTATTTTAAACCGTAATGAAATTAATAACACAAAAGATAAAATTTTAGTAGCAACACGAAGAAATAAATCATCTGGTAAGTTAATATGAATAAACCAACGTACCCAACTGTACCAATCAACTATGTCACTTTTAAAACTAGTTTATTCAATAATAAAGAAAGTAACAAGTCATCTACTGTGATGGATGCAATATAAAATTTGGACATAAAATTAACTAGTTAAGTTATTTAGAAACACCCAAAATAAGAGAATAAATTGAGAAATGAACCTGATCACCAAAGAAATCAATAAGTGCTAAATTCCGTCCGGAAGTTATTTCTTTTCCAGTTGACATTTCATGAATCTGCCTCCATGATTGTAATCCGGTATATAATGTCGATAAAATCGCAATGGCCAATGCATACCTTGTGTATACAGAAAAAAAGAATTTATACATAGGTGAAATTGTACAAGACAAATTTGTTAGTGAAATGATACGTACCTGTATTCTTCATATTCTTGAAAATTGCGACCACGTCCATGCTGATTACTAGCCATAATAATAAAGGCGAGCACTGATAACATAAAACCCAAGGCTCTTAATCCTAAGGAGCCTCTTTTTAACATGTCTTCATGCCTCCACCTTCTTAGGATGCCAGTAACACCGTATCCTGGCGGTGGAGGCAGAGGTGTTTGTGATGTCTCACCAACGTTCGCATTGTCTGGTGATGTCCGTGTTGGTGTTGGCATTTTTGCTTCTTGTGGTGGTGATGATGAAAATATGGACATCACAAGACAGTTGTGATTCGGATCAGAGTATAGTTTTTGTGTTTGAATGGACACAATTTTGAACAAATCAAGGTGTTTGTAGATACATCCAATGAAAAAGAAGGAACCAATATTCTTCTTTTTGACAACTCATCTAAGTTGTTATTTTATAAGGTTTTGTTTTTTATATAGAGAAACAAAAGGTTCCTTTATGACAATTAAATATCGAATAGTTCAACTTACCAATTAAGTTACTTTATGACAATTACAGGTATGGATACTGAATCAGAAGCTTGAAACTGTGAAAACAGAACCCAGTATAATAATTTTCGGTGACAGTAAAGAACCCAAAATCAAACCGATAACCAATTCCTTCATGTTTAGCACATTCTTACATAAATGGCATTTTGATGCAACTGAAACAAACCAATAGATTCCATCAAGTTGGGTAAAATTGAGGAGGGTCAGAAGTATCACTTATTTAGGCTTTGTTGTGAACAAGAATAGAGGGAATGAAAATAATCTTCAATTGATCAATAACCAGGAGATTTACAAGGAGTATATATAGACAAATATTAGGGCAAAACCCTAATAGCTAACATGGGTCGTGGGCCTATTATGGGCTATATGGACATCCACATATAATTATTCATAACACTCCCTCTTGGATGTTCATATTATTAATACACTTAGGAAATGCTGCCTCATTAAAAACCTTGTCAGGAAAACCCAGTGGGACAAAACCATGACTAAGGGAAAAAGAGTGCAGCGCGTATTATCTCCCTCTGATAACTACATCACTTGATATAGATCCACGAAATAATCACTTGAACGATAAGTGTCTTGTCGCCTTTGATGTAACATTTCTTGAATATGGCAAAGGATGCTATATTATCTACATGCAATAGTTAGTATCTCCTTTCCAGAATTGATGTATGGTTTGTGGAAGTATCCGCGATTGTAAGCTCTATCGAACGCTAGGAAATAATGCCGCCGCTTGTGAAAACATATCCAACTTGAGACCGATCATGGTAACTAAAACATATATCCTGCATCTGCAAAACTAACTAAACTTGTTTTGATGGGTTAGTAAAATATAAACCCATATCTCTTGCAAAAACTAACTAAACTTGTTCAATTTAATCTATTAGTATTCTCGAGAATCATAACACGTGATTTATGCATTCTATATTCCTTAAGGAATCTCAACATAAAATGAGCTCGTGTACTATCATGTTAGACACATGCTGATAACGTGTTGTGAACAAGAATAGAGAGAATGAAAATAATCTCCAATTGATCAATAACTAGGAGATTTACAAGGAGTATATATAGACAAATATTAGAGCAAAACCCTAATAGCTAACATGGGCCGTGGGCCTATTATGGGCTATATGGACATCCACATATAATTATTCATAACAGGCTTAAGGTAAAATAAATATTTCAGTTATAAATTTAGACATGTTTTCTGTTTGGGCTCATATGTGCAAGATTTCATCTCATGAAGTTGAACATTGCTATCAGAATATGCTTTTTAGTTAAAAATGTTAATCAGTGTTCTTGAGATTACTTTACAAGAGAATGGAATATATATATATATATATATATATATATATATATATATATATATATATATATATATATATATATATATATATATATATATATATATATATATATATATATATATATAGAGAGAGAGAGAGAGAGAGAGAGAGAAGGAAAAGAAGAGGAACAGGAAGATTTAAGGCTTTTTTATTCTAAAATCTTCGTCCCTTCTCTTCTCCTACAAAACTAACTCGAGAACACACCAATGCGTTATCATGATACTAAAAGAAAATGGAGAAAAGACGCCTAAGCACCAGTCATCAAGCATCATGTTTTCACCTACAGTACAGTTCATATTTTCTGGCTTAAGACGTATGCCTACAATTTTTCAAATCATATGAATAGCGATATGAAAAGACTTGTTATCTTGCAATAACCAGACGTGTCATTTCCACAGAAGATCAAAACTCTCGTAATATGAACCATTGTTTCGATTTTAAACACAAAAAAAAAAAAGGCTAATATAGCAAAGGGTTAAACCCTGCCTGCATTCATCAAGGGTTTTAGTATGGTAAATGGAAAACAACAAAATCAACCCAATGATAGTGTGGTTAATAGCTTCGTCCCCAGTACGTCCATTTCTTAGCAGGTTTTCCCGATGCAAAGCATAGCGTTCCTGTCAGAATAAAAGAAAAGCCACATAACTACCAGTTTGGTTAGCCAATTTTGAAAATTTGGATCAAACTTAATCTTGGTTCATCAGGTTGGCAAAGAATAGATAATACATGTATACATAGTAGTACCGTATATAATGATTAGACAAAGCCCTCTATTAAAAAAATTACCTTCAGGCAGTTCAGGCTGGTCAAATGGAGAACAAAGTGTCTTAGCAGCTCCGACCTCCCCTTTTGTCTTAGCTTTCACATCCTTCTCGACTTCCTGAAGCATGGATTACATTTATAGGTCAATATAATACATACAGATACAATACAAAAGACAAACGACTGAAGCATAGTAGCGCAAACAAAAGGACACATGATTGAGCTTTGCTTTCACATCCTTCGGGATATGTAGTTAGGATAGATGCTTCAATAGAACAGAGTTGAAAAAGATCAGCTATTGATCTGAAGTCTGAACTGGCCCATGGCCCAACTAGATGGATCACGGCATGGGATAAAGATCGGGGTAGGGTGGGAATTTTGAGTAATCTAATTAAGAACTTAAATTTTATAAACATTAAAATTAAAAATTTTGATCAGTATTTATAAAGATCGACCCACACATACTGACCAACCCGATTATGGACCCACCTAAATGGGTCAACCTCTTTAATCGTTGTTTGACCAATGGGCTGGTTATTTTTATTGAGATACTCAAATAAATGGCTCAAATCTAGGTTAAGACTCTATCCACTGAGACAAGCGTTAAGATATAATGGATACAAACTATTACCTCTTCATCACACCATGGAGCCAAGATCAATTTCTTTTGGCCTAATGCTTCAATGAACTCATCCCAAGTTTTGGTAACTTGAATACATGCATCTCTTTTTTCTTTAGCAACATCAAACATGCTTTGCTGAATATCATCCAACATACCCTTAACTTTCTCACCCAAATCTGCCATAGGAAGATCGACCTTTGATCCATTGTCCCGACGAACAGCACGAACCTGAAAAGAACAAGCATCAGGCTTTTGCATGGAACACATGCAGTTGAAGAAGGCCAAATAACTTCGGTAACAAATTAGAACGAGTTCAAGTTAAATCAGACCATAAAATATAATAAGCTATACATTTAGTAAAACGATATAACCAGTTTTGACGAGTTAGATAACCACCCAAATAAACACAAAAGTGATGCATTTTCAAAACTGGCACCTCTACTTGCATTTTGTAACAATGAACATTACTGTCTAACCTGGTTATTAGCTAGATCCTTTGGTCCTATTTCAATCCTCAAGGGAACACCCTTCATTTCCCAATGAGAATACTTCCAACCAGGCGAATAATTCTCTCGAAGGTCTGCCTCGGCACGAATACCTAAATCACATAACGCTTTCACAGTCGCCGAACAAGCATTCATTATTTCTTTGACATCTGCATCTTTAAAAGGCACGTGAATCACAATAACTTGTACTGCTGAGATTTTAGGAGGCAACACCAGGCCTTTATCATCCCCATGAACCATAACCATCACACCAATCTGAAAACAAATCAAGTTAAAAATTAAAACCAGATATATATTATTAAACACGTTTTTACAAAAGCTAAAAAAATTGCTTGATTACGGTTCTTGTGCTATAAGCCCATGAGTTCTGCCACACCATAGCCTTTTCTCCCTTCTCATCTTCAAAGTTAATCTCAAACATCTTAGCAAAATTCTGGCCCAAGCAATGTGAAGTTGCACCTTGTACACCACGACCAGTATTTGGAATAAAGGCCTGCAAGCATTAAAGCAACTATAAAGAGACATGTCATTTAACATTAGTTATTAACTGATGATAGTATCTTATAGGTGGTACCTCCACACTAGTAGTATATAGCCCACCAGCAAACTTCTCCAGCTCACTCTTTTTCCCTTTCACAACAGGGACGGCCAAATACTCCTCGTAAAGACGTCTATACAGTTCAAGTATTTCAAGAACCTAAAATATAGCATAGTCATAATTATATCATTCCATTTCCATGCATTAAAAACACATGTAACAATGAATGAACTTTCTGATGTTTTAAACATGAGATCAGTGAGATGCACTGACTCCAGATAACTATGAAGTATGAAGTGATTACACAAGTCTTGAACTTTATTTTTTACCTCAGTGTCAGCCTCCTCCTTTGTTGCAAAGGCAGTGTGTCCTTCTTGCCAAAGAAACTCACGACTCCTACAAAGTTGCGAAGTTAGTACAGATTCAAATTGTTGTCATAATGTGAGCCGAATTACTGATGAAGTGATGCTATAAGTAGGCACACAAAACAACAAGGGATATGAAAATATCACCTGATAAAGGGAGTAGGATTACTGAACTCCCAGCGAACAACATTGCACCATTGATTTAGTCTTAAGGGCAAGTCACGGTGTCCTCTGATCCACTTAGAAAAGTAGGGATACATGACAGTTTCACTGGTTGGGCGAATGGCAATAGGAACTTCCAAATCGGAGCTACCTGATCTCGTTACCCAAGCAACCTGAAAATTTAAATCAGAGAAAGCTTCAAAAGTATATTACAAATAAATAACAAAGACAAAATATTAGAAAACTTGCTAAAGGTGGCAAAGATAAGAAGTTCATGCCAAGAAACCAATCAGTTAAAAGTGTAAATACAATGTTCATAGACTATACCTCAGGGGCAAAACCCTCTATGTGATCCTTCTCCTTTTGTAGAACCGTATTGGACACAAAAAGTGGGAAGTAACATGTTTTGATATTCATCTTCTTAATCTCTGGATCGAAAAAGTTCTGCACAAAGATATTACAAAACAGCTTATACCAACATGTTTTTGCTAGCCTAATGTTTTAATAAGTGAAACAAAAAAAGCACAAAAAGTAACAGAGCAAACCAAAAAAGATTAAGCTCTACGATCCATACTTACTTGCATTGTCTCCCAAATGGCCATTGTCCATGGACGGAGAATGTAACAGCCAGATATTTCATAGTATTCTATCATCTCCCCATTTGTAACCACCTATAAGCAAAAAAAATAGTAAATAATAATAACATCACTTATTCGTCTTCCCCCATTAACATGGAATATATACAATTAAACCATGGTTGAGTGTATCTGGAAATACAACATTTGTTATATACTATGTTGCAGAAAACAAACTTTCTTTTCTAGTTAAGCTTGAGATGGATATGTGTGGATAATATGTATTCAAAATAATATTAGCAGATAAATAGCACAGTATTAAAGTGATGTTGGTGACATATGCTACACTTCAATTCTGTAATAAATATCTACTCAGTCCATCTTTTATGTAGAAAGAAATAAACAATGTCCATGTGTTTCTACATCATAGTTAGCTTAGTATCCATTGATATACAATCCCATCACAATATAATTAAGAACTGCCCACATTGATGAATTCAAGTTTTGTTGTCAAGTTTATTCGCAATAAAGAGTGTTATCATGGGAGTATAAAACCAAATAGTTATCGGGAAATAAATACCTCAGAATACCATTCTCCAAAGTTACCATCCTTGGTATTCGTGAGACCTAGACCAGTCTCCTTCTTTCTTCCCTCTGCACACAATATTTATCACAGAATTACACACAAAAGATGACAAGCAATTTTATAAAACATTTATGTGGAACAAGAGAGTCTGAGCTTTAAAGCGACTTTTGAAACCCAACACACCATCATCTAAGTAAAAGAGCATACTGCTACCACAAATCTTAAAAGCAAAATTCAACCATATGATGAAATCATCATTACAGAAACAATGTAACCAATCCTAATACTTAAGCAATTTGACATCAATCTTAAAGCCATTTCTAAAAAACCGTGAGCATAGACTTATTTTTTGCTCTTCATTTAAATAAGGTCATTGCAATTTGATAATAAGCACCGCAAAATCAAGGTTAGACAAAGACCCCTAAGAATAATAAGTATGACATTCAGTCGCATCTCAAACCGTAATTCATAAACAACATTTCCAAGAAAAGTTAATGTGAGGATTCAGTAATGCAAAGCATATCAAACAGGTAACATGAGTGAATAGTCCTCCTCCCATACCTCATTGAAAACATTTATATATAACTACATATATGCAAAAACCAAACTCATTCACTTTACAACCAACTAAGGAATAATAGCTAATACATATGAAGGAAAAAAAAAAAAAACTTACTAGCAGATTTAGTAGGAGGAGCAGCAGCCTTTTCTTTTTTTTCTTTTCTTTCACCTGTTTTAACAACCAAAATATATAAGTTTAACTAATTTCATTTATACACACACAAATAAACATATATTTTGGTGACTTATGAGTAAGAATGTACCACCGGATCTCTTTGTTTTTGTCTGGTCAACGCCGCCGTCCATGCTGATGATGCTGGATCCGGTAATGAATGAAGAGTATGTGAGTTGTGATATAAAACCCTAATTTTGCTTTTTAACTTACACCTTTCGCCCCCCTTCTATTTCAATTTCTACTTGATGCAACCCTTTTATTTATTTCTTTCTTTAAACAAGACATGTTAACTTCATTCATAACTCATGTCTCCAACGAGCTTTTACATTTCACATTTCACGAAACGAAATAACTGACGGGCTGTTTGATAAAACTGATTAATTTAGCACTGAACGATTAGATGTTCTCAATGATTTTGAGGTTCTGAATAAAAACGTGTTGTTTGATAAATATTATAATCAGATAGTCTGAACCGGAAAAAAACTGTCATCGTATCTTGTTGAGTAATCTACTTTTTTTTTTTTTTTTCAANGTAAACGAGCCGAGCTCGAGCTCTGACAGGCTCGGGCTCGGCTCGGCTCGTTTTCACCCCTATTCATAACTCATGTCTCGAACGAGCTTTTACATTTCACATTTCACGAAACGAAATAACTCATGGGCTGTTTGATAAAACTGATTAATTTAGCACTGAACGATTAGATGTTCTGAATGATTTTGAGGTTCTGAATAAAAACGTGTTGTTTGATAAATATTATAATCAGATAGTCTGAACCGGAAAAAACTGTCATCGTATCTTGTTGAGTAATCTATTTTTTTTTTTTTTTCAAACATATATAATTTTTTAATTTATTAAGCAATTTTTATATTTAATACGTATGCTATTTGTTGACATATGTATTCTCTTAAATTTTATTAATAATAAATAATAATACAGTTTGTATAGTTCGACGAGAAATTTTGTTATTGTTGAAATAATCTATAATTTGTTAGAACAACATACAATTCTTTATTTAATTAGGTCTTAAAATTTTGTTTCATCTCATGAAACAAATAAAGAAAATGAAATATTAATACAAGAAACTAGGGGTGAGCAAACGGACCGAATGGACCGGACCGACCGACAAAACCGACCGGACCGGACCGAACCGGACCGGACCGACCACATTCGGTCCGGTCCTCGGTCTAGGACTTTTGGCTAATTCGGTCTTCGGTCCGGTCGGTCCGGTTCGGTCCGGTCCGGACCGACCAAAAAACCGAAAAAACATGTCAAATCTTGCCTATTTGGACCGGACCGACCGAAGACCGGACCGGACCGAACCGGACCGACCACATTCGGTCTCGGTCTCGGTCCGGGTTTTTACCTTAATTCGGTCTTCGGTCTTGCCGGTCCGGTCCGGTCCGGTCCGGTCTCGGACCGATGCTCACCCTTACAAGAAACACAACAATAAAATACATATGTAGAAGTTTTATTAACATTGGGGTAAACAAAAAATGCATATTTTATATTTTTATTGTAATGCGTAGATCAACTATGAAATCTTCAAAATGGTTTTTAAGAACATGAAAATTATAAAGTATCTACAAGCTGAATCATTTTCCATGTGAGGTATGTTGCCCATTCTATCCTTAGTTGAATGACTAAGTGAAAACAAAAATATTATCAAACAAGTGTTGGTGCTGACCGAATTAGCATATGGCCCAATAAGAGGCTATCAAAATGATGTATTTCTCCTTTTTATCAAATTAACATATGTTACATAAGAAAATTATCAATAAGCTATTAGCATTTTTTGTAAAATGTTACCTTCAAATAATGTACCCGCATGTTATGAGGGCTCTTTAAGCATACTGTATAGCATCACTCTTACAAATTCAAGGAATGTTATATAACATTTATAAAATTTAAGGAGCGCATGTTGATCTCACAGGATCGTCGCCTTTGACGCAATCCGGGATGATTGATTTTTTGCCAGGGCGGGTGGTTAGTGATGCCGCACAGCGTAAGCGTGTCAAATACGGTGCCAAATGTGTTGATATCGGGTATGGTTTCCTCCCCTTCTCCTTTTCTTCCTTTGGAGAACTTGAGAAAGATGCTGTAACCCTTCTGAAGCGCATTAGAAGATTCTCTATGACTCAAGACATTGGGGCACGGGCCGCGGCTCATATTTTTAATAGGATCGGTTTTAGTATTGCTAGAGGTGTGGGAGCCCAGTTGGTTTCTCGGCTCCCCACCAATTTCTTGTAAATCCTATGAGTTTTTAATAAATTGAAATTATAATAAAAAAAAAATAATAATAATAATAATAATAATAATAATAATAATAATTGATTCGCGTTTTTGAGGTGTATATCAAATAAATACAAAGTATGTGAGGGAAATTCACTAGTCAACCCTTGTGAAAAGGTTAACTTGCAAAATCCATGAATATATATATANTTTTTTTTTTTTTTCAAACATATATTTTTTTTTAATGTTATTAAGCAATTTTTATATTTAATACGTATGCTATTTGTTGACATATGTATTCTCTTAAATTTTATTAATAATAAATAATAATACAGTTTGTATAGTTCGACGAGAAATTTTGTTATTGTTGAAATGATCTATAATTTGTTAGAACAACATACAATTCTTTATTTAATTAGGTCTTAAAATTTTGTTTCATCTCATGAAACAAATAAAGAAAATGAAATATTAATACAAGAAACACAACAATAAAATACATATGTAGAAGTTTTATTAACATTGGGGTAAACAAAAAATGCATATTTTATATTTTATTGTAATGCGTAGATCAACTATGAAATCTTCAAAATAGTTTTTAGAACATGAAAATTATAGCGTATCTACAAGCTGAATCATTTTGCATGTGAGGTATGTTGGCCCATTCTATCCTTAGTTGAATGACTAAGTGAAAACAAAAATATTATCAAACAAGTGTTGGTGCTGACCGAATTAGCATATGGCCCAATAAGAGGCTATCAAAATGATGTATTTCTCCTTTTTATCAAATTAACATATGTTACATAAGAAAATTATCAATAAGCTATTAGCATTTTTTGTAAAATGTTACCTCCAAATAATGTACCCGCATGTTATGAGGGCTCTTTAAGCATACTGTATACATCACTCTTACAAATTCAAGGAATGTTATATAACATTTATAAAATTTAAGGAGTGTTGTGCTAATTCTTAAAATAATAATAATAATAATAATAATTGATTCGCGTTTTTGAGGTGTATATCAAATAAATACAAAGTATGTGAGGGTAATTTCACTAGTCAACCCTTGTGAAAAGGCTAACTTGCAAAATCCGTGAATACAATATATATATATATATATATATATATATATATATATATATATATATATATATATATATATATATATATATATATATATATATATATATATATATATATATATATATATATATATATATATATATATATATATATATATATATATGTGTGTGTGTGTGTGTGTGTGTGTGTGTGTGTGTGTGAGATACCGGGCAAGTGATTACTCGGGTCGTGTCCCAACGAGGTGTGAATGGGCGATATCGTGTGAGATTAGAGATTAAAATGCTTGTAAGGATGTATTTTGATTATACGCTATTATGGAACTACGGCAAATTACAAACAACGAACGAGAAAGAAAATAAACGCAACTAAAATAGGAATTTAAACAAGGAATGCTAAATAAAACTTAAAAACTACTTAAAATTCTACGGGAATGATAATGGGGAGCTAGGGAACCCTAAAACGTAAAAAAACGTAAAAGTTATTTAAAAAAAACGTAAGCGTGCAAATTAAAACGTGAAATTAATGTTACACTAATCCTACGGATGTAAAAACGATTTTTCTAAGTACTAGGTGACAAAAGAAATTTTTAGAAAAAAGGAAATTAAAAAATTTGATTAAAATTCTAATTACTATGATTTAAATACTAATTAAACTAAATTAATGCATAATAAATACTAAACGATTTTAAATAATTCTCAATTTTTTATAACAAATACTTGAACTACTTACTAATCTATGAAAAATATTTGGAGGGGGGCACAGTTCTAAAATAAGCAGAAATATGAGCAATATAAGATAATAAGCTAAAAAGACTAATTCTACTATAAAAATAAACTAAGGAAAATGCTAACAAGAAAGTAAAGATAGCACAGATGGAAAGTGGAAGTTGCTTGAGTCTGTTCTGTCAACCTGGAGACCCAGGTTCGAACCTTGTTTCACCCCTTTTGCAAAACATTATTATTATTATTATTATTATTTTACTTTTTCTTTTACAAACTAATTAAAAACATCAAAATAAACAACTTTTGAAACTACAAAGTTTTATAAGCAGTTGAAATGCAAAAATGGACAACAGTTCATATAAAGCTTAAACTAAGGTATAAAAGGAATCCTAAAGCTAACATAAGCCGCAAGCAACTTAATACTAGGGAAACCTAAGCTAAGGCATCTAGGGAGACTTAATAAGCACTATGGGACAGATAATAAGTAATTATGATAAACCTTATAGCACTAAACAAGCAAGACCACTTTCTAAATTAAGGCTGCAAAAAAAATCAATGATTACGGCTCCTCATAAGCCAACCAAAAAAAATTCAGAAAAATAAAATAAAATTATAACTAATTAGAGTAGCTACCAAAGACTAATCATGCAAAATTTTAGGTAAAACGGGCTTATAACGAAGAAATGAAAAATCAAATATTTTTTTGCTGTTTGGGCTCTTTTTTGACAGCAAATCAGTTTTATTTTTTATTTTTTTATTTTTTTTTTTTTGAACCAAATGAGTTTAGCTCAGATGGCCACCCAATTTGGGGGGAGGTTTTACCCTCCTAGGCAAGGTCTCAAGTTTGAGTCTTTTCTAGGGCGATAGGGGTTTCCTCTCGCGTGTGTAAAGGGAAGGGTGCCATTGCCTTCTGGGCTGGACCCAACCTGGTTGTGTGGGCTCGCTACGCCTTCCAGGCTAGGAGCCATGTAGCCACAAATTGCCGTTAAAAAAAAGTAGGTTTTTTGACTTGGAAAGTCTAAGACCAGATATGCACAAACTTGACCCTACCTGTTGAGAGCTATTGTAAAGCAAAGAAAACAAGAAAAGAGCAAAAATGAAGAATCTAACCTATTTGTTACTTGAAAATAGTTATTAATAAAAAATTTAGAAAAACAAGTTTAAAATCTTTAAAACTTACAGGAGATGCAAAGTTTTGATTTAAAACTTCTAAAAACAGGTTGCTTAAGCTAATCTAATCTTGCAAATTGGTCAAAACAGTTTTTAACTCAAAAAAGTACCTTGTGCCAAACACTCCCTATAAGGTAGTAAAATAGATTTTTAAGCTGCCATGGATTGATGTAGGCCAAGTTTTGGATTTCTACAAGTTAACTAACATCTAAAAACAGGTTTCAAGCAAAGATTAACAAGATTCAAGTACAAAACAACAAGGAACAGTGACAATACAAAATGAAGCTAAAATGGCATTTTAATGATGAAAACTAAATTGCATTAAAGAAACAAGGATTACAACGCATGAAATGAAATAACAATTCAAGTAGAATGCTGAACTTAAATGAAAACAACAAGTAAAATGGCCAAGACTATTCTAAAACATGAAAAGTTGGACAAAAAACTAAGTGTGATAAAAGACTTCATTTATACATGTTGTATAGGGCTTTTGACTAGGCTTCTTGTCCTGATGCTAGTGTGCTTCTTCTTGTGTTTGTTTTGTGAGAGAATGAGCTTAGGATCCAACTTGTGCTTCTTCTTGGCTTATCATAGCCCTTGGATTAAACTTGGTGCCTATTCCTTAAATCTTGGCCATAGATGAGAAAGGGGTGTGTGGGATTGCTGACATGGAGGGGGAAACCCATGAAGGCTTCTTGAATCAGGAGAAAAAGGTAGGAGGGGGGAGATGGTGGAAGTTTGGCGGGTAAAAGGGTGGAAGAGAAGGGTTTGACCGAGGGTGTTGACTGGGTTAGATAAACAACGGGGTGCTGTTTTGGGTTTATTATTGTGATGGGCTGGAAGTGGTGATGGGTTGTGCAGTGGGCTAGTGTGACATTTCGTAAATAAAAACAGGTTTCAAGCAAAGATTAACAAGATTCAAGTACAAAACAACAAGGAACAATGACAATACAAAATGAAGCTAAAATGGCATTTTAATGATGAAAACTAAATTGCATTAAAGAAACAAGGATTACAACGCATGAAATGAAATAACAATTCAAGTAGAATGCTGAACTTAAATGAAAACAACAAGTAAAATGGCCAAGACTATTCTAAAACATGAAAAGTTGGACAAAAAACTAAGTGTGATAAAAGACTTCATTTATACATGTTGTATAGGGCTTTTAACTAGGCTTCTTGTCCTGATGCTAGTGTGCTTCTTCTTGTGTTTGTTTTGTGAGAGAATGAGCTTAGGATCCAACTTGTGCTTCTTCTTGGCTTATCACAGCCCTTGGATTAAACTTGGTGCCTATTCCTTAAATCTTGGCCATAGATGAGAAAGGGGTATGTGGGATTGCTGACATGGAGGAGGAAACCCGTGAAGGCTTCTTGAATCAGGAGAAAAAGGTAGGAGGGGGGAGATGGTGGAAGTTTGGCGGGTAAAAGGGTGGAAGAGAAGGGTTTGATCGAGGGTGTTGACTGGGTTAGATAAACAACGGGGTGCTGTTTTGGGTTTGTTATTGTGATGGGCTGGAAGTGGTGATGGGTTGTGCAGTGGGCTAGGGTTAGTGGGTAAGGGTTTAAGATTAGTTATTGGATTAAAGGTTTAAGATTAGGATTAATGGATTAGGTAAATGCGTTTTAAAGTAAATAAATAAAAAGAAAATGTTTTAAAAAAGGTTTTGTAAAAAAAATGTTTTTGTAGTTTATTTTTGAAAAATGGTTTTTGGTTTTGAAAATGGTTTTGAAATTAAGTTTCGGGGTGATAAGGGTATTTTGGTAATTTTGGTGTCTGGTTGAGGGCATTTTGGTCATTTTGGTTAAGGTTAAGGGTAAAATGGTAAATTAAGGTTTTGTTTTGGTTTTCCATGCCTTCCCCATGTCACATTTTCGGGATTGACTTTGGACTTGACTTTATGTATTTTTCTTCATTTTTCTTCAAAACGTGTCGAGTCGATCCGGTAATGCTCCATTCAGCTCCGTTTTTCTCACATTTGCCCTGTTTTCAATCCTTTTGTACCTGAAATACACAAAAACACACTCCAAGGATACTTGTGACATTATATGGTCATTTTAGGNTATTTCTAAACTTATGTTAAACTTTTGGGGACCTCAACTCTGATAAATTATCGAATGTGAAGTTTTAAAAATGACTTTGTTTTAAAGTTGTTTACTATACTTGTACTATGCGACTGATAAATAGCACCCCATGTTGTATTCCGCTGCGTTCCGAAAATGGGGGTGTTATAGCTAGGGTTAGTGGGTAAGGGTTTAAGATTAGTTATTGGATTAAAGGTTTAGGATTAGGATTAATGGATTAGGTAAATGCGTTTTAAAGTAAATAAATAAAAAGAAAATGTTTTAAAAAAGGTTTTGTAAAAAAAATGTTTTTGTAGTTTATTTTTGAAAAATGGTTTTTGGTTTTGAAAATGGTTTTGAAATTAAGTTTCGGGGTGATAAGGGTATTTTGGTAATTTTGGTGTTTGGTTGAGGGCATTTTGGTCATTTTGGTTAAGGTTAAGGGTAAAATGGTAAATTAGGGTTTTGTTTTGGTTTTCCATGCCTTCCCCATGTCACATTTTCGAGATTGACTTTGGACTTGACTTTATGTATTTTTCTTCAAAACGTGTCGAGTCGATCCGGTAATGCTCCATTCAGCTCCGTTTTTCTCACATTTGCCCTGTTTTCAATCCTTTTGTACCTGAAATACACAAAAACACACTCCAAGGATATTTGTGACATTATATGGTCATTTTAGGGTGTTTTTTTTGTCGTTTTGGCTCGTTAAATAGAGCAAAAGATATGTGTAATGAGGCACATATCAAATCCCCCACACTAAGCAATTGCTAGTCCCTAACAATCCAATCATATGAAGTAATGAAAGAATATCAAGTATACCTCGTTTCGACTTTTTATTCAATGTGAGAAATTTAAACTAGAACAAAAAAGATAACATGCTTGATTTTCAAAAAATGGTATCATGGAACGGGATTCACACAAACTGGGTGTCTCCAGTGTGGGAAACTAGAAGGGGTGGGGGGTTGAATAGTTTTACGTCTTTTTAATTTATTATGAAAAACTTTGTTTGTACGTTTTGTTAACTTCCAAAAATTTAGATTCGATATTATGTGAACTCAAGTCTTGCACAATATGAACAACTATATACATGTATACTATAGCAATTATAATGTAAGTAAATAAATAAGTAAGAGATGGAAAGATCGAACCGCGAGACAAGAGATTTATAGTGGTTCGGCTACAAGGACACCTTCCTTGCCCTACTCCACTCCCCGAGCACCTAACTCGAGAGTTTTCTTCACTATGTCAACAAGCTCCCTTATGGCGGAGAAAACCTTACACACCAATATTCACACCACAACTTCGTCACACCTTATTCACACCTTTTACACACCTTCTTCACACCTATCTATCTTCACAACTATCTACTTCCAACTATCTTCTTCACACCTATCTTCTTCACAACTATCTACTTCACAACTATCTACTTCACAACCTTGCTAATCTATCTTCTACAAAATATTCACAACTAGTTACACAAAGAAATAGATATAATGGATGATGCTCTAATCAACTTGGATGTGGAGATCACAATAAGTTGTAATACTTCTTCTCTTGGTAGATTGAAGTATTCTTCTCTTGCACTTGAAAGGTTGAGGCTTGGATCACTTTGAAACAAAGATTTATGTATATATGATCAAAGGATTTTAGAGAATAGAAATGAGATCTAGAACAGAAAGTTTTGGGGTGCAAAAGGTGAGAAAGATCTGTGAAATGAACCAGTATTTATAGGGGAAAAAATATTGTTTGGGAGCGTGGGCGGTCCCCTTAATTCAAGGGGCAGTCCCCTTAATTCTGGCCGGTCCCCTTAATTAATTAAGGGGGCCGCCTAATAAAAAAAATATTTTTTCTTCAGAATTTTTGTCTTTTTGTGGGGAAGTTTTTTTTGAAGAATATAACCATTTTTTGGGTTTTTGGGAAGTTTAAAAATGTTTGTTCCACTTTATAAAAAATGTAAGGTTTGTAAAGATAAAAATTCCTTTGATCATAAAATGCATTAGACACTTTGTTTATTCATACCTTAAGTGATTTGGATGTTAATGTGAATATTTACGACTAAATACTTGTTTACGTCATAATTTGTAGTTCAATGAGTTTACGTTTTGTGATTATCAAAACATAGAGATATCGATATATGTTAATAACATTTTTAGGCATTATTTATATCAACATCTAGGGAATTATAATCGTCATCCTCTTTTTGATACTCCCAACTAAGCTTAAAGTCAATGTGCAAATGTTTTTGTAAAATGCTAACGCTACTTATGCTAATAATCTATGTAAGCCGAGACTTAACTTTTCACTCCCACAATTTATTCAAGTTAGGTGAATGTGCTTATTTTCAAAAGTTTGACCACAAAAATCGACACTTATTATGGTTGTTATTTGTTTAAGTCAAATACTAATTTACCGGGAACCTCGAAAATCTAAGAATCAAAAAGGGCCTTTCCATGTAGCGGCTTTCTTCTCAGCTTGTCCTTTTAGCATAAGCTTAGGAGGCTAGGTTTTTACACCCTCGAGAATAGTACCGGAATCAACGGGATTTCGATTTTCAAAGATTTCTGATATTCCCACTAAGTTGGTATTAAATACTTAAACAGATAACAACAACGACCATTTAGAGATTAAAGACGCAAAGATGAGATCACTCCATGTGGTGGCTTTCTTCTCAGCTCGTCCTTTTAGCATAAGCTTAGGAGGCTAGGTTTTTACACCATCGAGAATAGTATCGGAGCTTTCGGGGTCTTTCGAAATCAGCAATCTACCAAATTACCGTTTAATCTTTATGATAAACTTGACGAATACTAGTTCAACTTCCGATTCAAATTTAAGAAAAAGCAAGTTTCGCACATTTATTCATAAGCAACTTTTAATTTTATTCAACATATCAATTTTTTTCATTTTCATTTTTTCTCTTTTTTTTTTCATTTTTTCTCTGTTTCATTTTTTCATTCATTTTTTTTGGAACAATATACTCACAACTTTACTTTTAGAATATTCTAATCTTATTTCATTTGCAATATCATTCCATTTTAAGAAAGTATGCTTTCTCCAAAATTAAAATAAAAAGTTGAACTCGGACTCTATATCAAAATTGTATAAAAATTTGTTTTACACAACAAAATGATTTTAACGTTCAAAAGTTTGAAAACAGCACTTATTTAGTTAGATTAGGAGCTCCTGGGAGGAAAAGGCATAGATTAGTTATATAAGCTCTAAAGAGAACCAAGTACTCTACGCTTAGCATTTTCATTTGCACAAATCGTGAAACCTTAGTCTAATCGTTAAGGAAGCAGCCAGATCAACACTCTGGCAGAGTCGGGATCCCCTTTGTTCTAACCTAATCAAGACTAAACACTTCTTTTCTTTATTTTTCATGTGCAAAGCACTTCTTTTTCATGCAATTTCTTATTTAAAAACGAAAAAAATTTTAAAATTTTGGTCAAAACGGGGGTTGATACGTGCGGATTGCGACCACACAACAGGTTTTACTTCTCAAGGGATCTTGAGAAGCTTGCAATCCCACCAGGCAGTGTACCTGACCGATGTAGTATAGTGTAGTGGTAAGTACGGGGGATTGATCGTTCTCTCACAGGGAATAGTGTTCGTTAGGATTGAAAAACTACTCTAATAGGTCTAAGGGTGAAGGAAGATTATTTTTGTATTTTTATATTTTTATAAAAGCAAGTAAAATCTCGGGTTTGAAGGAGTGGGCGGAATTAGTTGCTAGTCAACTAACCCAAAAGCTACTATTGCAATTAAAATAAAATAACAAGAAAGTAAAAGGTTGTAGAACTTATATGGAGACAAATGTGTTTACTTAGATTTCCTTACTCCCTAACTATCTTTTACCGGTTAATTAGTGTGCGTATTAATTGCGTGGATGACGGGTGTATTCCTTAATACCTTTCATGGGGTGGCGTACATATCTCCCCAATTCTATGAGCTCTTATCTCCTCCTACAATGATGCGTAAAGCACCCAATCATAGGGATTGTAAACAGTGGCTCATGCATTAAATACTATCATAAAACCTTGGTACGCATTGATTCATGTTTCTTAAGACGTTCAAGCATGTTACCGTATAGGAGGTTAGCCAGTTTTCTTAAGCCTAACATTGATAAACATTCATCCAAGACAATTAATAACACACCAATAACCAATAATTAATAGTTAGGTTTCATTAGATCTAAGCAAACACAAGATAAATCTAGCCTAGCATGTTAATTGAAAGACAAGCATAAGATATGATTAACCAACACATAGACATATTGATTAATTTAAGTGAGGACTTATCTTTAATTGAACATGAAAGATTCAAGGGTGAAAAACCCTTGAAAATACAGCCAAATTCGTCTTAGGGTTTATTCCCAAAGTTGCACCAAAAGTTCCACCCTTAATGAATGAAAAATAGAAAAGTATATATAGATTTTACATTCTGACGGCGTCAGGTTATGGGTTCTGACGCCGTCAACTCGCCGCCATTAGGGTTCTCAGATGGCCTAGATCTACTTCTGACGCCGTCACTTGTATTTTTGCTCTGGGCCGTCACTCTTTAACTTAACACCTGACGGCCTACACCTTGTAACACCTGACGCCGTCAGGTGTAAACATGTCACTTTCTTCTTAGGGCGTCTAGTGTAATCTGATTCCACTCCTTTGTCTAGGTTGGCTGACGGCGTCACCTTGTGACTCTGACGCCGTCAGGAAGGTTTTCCAGCTTCTTTTGAGACTTTGTCGTTTTCTTCACTTTTATGCTCCAAAAACGTCCAAAATGATATGTTTTTCAGAATTCTTCTCAAAAGTACCTAAAATGACAAAAGGAACGATTTAGGGCAATATTTGATCATATTTACTCGAATTAGGGCTTAAATGACCTCTTAAAACGGGTACACTTTTCGTCTTATCAGGGGTACTAGGGAACTAGAAGGTACACAAGTGATCAAATTCGCTAGAATTCCCCCACACACTTAGAATTAAATATTGCCCTCAATATTCAAAGTACCGGCTGTTATGCCGACACTTAGAACGTAAAAAGGTAATACTGCTAGCCAAGTGTGGGAACGAAAACTTTTTTCATAAAAAGAATTTAAAAAGATATCCCTAGATAATCGTTAGCAAAAAGATCGGATATTTGGCGGCTGGATTGAAAACAGGCGCTTCAATCATCACGATCTAAGGGAAACCTGAAAATAAGAGCAAACAACACACAGAAGCAAAGCACAGCAGGGGAATTCCCCCACACTTAGTGTTAGAAAATAGAAAGAAGTCAGAAACATGGGTTGTCACCCATGTGGTGCTAATGTTTTTGTTAACCGAGTCACTAGCTTGACTGGACCTCGAATTCATTGGTCCATGGGGGAGCAAGTGGAAGAGAAAATCTTCATCGGACTTTCTGTTCAAGATGTTTGGATAAACATTGAATTTAATGAAAGTTCCACTCCGATGAGATACATCCGGCTCTAAGAAATGATAAATGGAGATGCCGTGGTCAAAAATGGTGTCTTCACTTCCGAAGGATAGAAGTAAAGGACAAGTCACCGTATAGGTGAAGAAGGGCAGAAAAACTTGAATGACATATGTGAAGTCANGATAAAAGGAACGATTTAGGGCAATATTTGATCATATTTACTCGAATTAGGGCTTAAATGACCCCTAAAAACGGGTACACTTTTCGTCTTATCAGGGGTAGTAGGGAACTAGAAGGTACACAAGTGATCAAATTTGCTAGAATTCCCCCACACACTTAGAATTGAATATTGCCCTCAATATTCAAAGTACCGGCTGTTATGCCGACACTTAGAACGTAAAAAGGTAATACTGCTAGCCAAGTGTGGGAACGAAATCTTTTATTATAAAAAGGATTTAAAAAGATATCCCTAGATAATCGTTAGCAAAAAGATCGGATATTGGGCGGCTGGATTGAAACAGGCGCTTCAACCATCACGATCTAAGGGAAACCTGAAAATAAGAGCAAACAACACACAGAAGAAAAGCACAGCAGGGTAATTCCCCCACACTTAGTGTTAGAAAATAGAAAGAAGTCAGAAACATGGGTTGTCACCCATGTGGTGCTAATGTTTTTGTTAACCGAGTCACTAGCTTGACTCGACCTCGAATTCATTGGTCCATGGGGGAGCAAGTGGAAGAGAAAATCTTCATCAGACTTTCTGTTCAAGATGTTTGGATAAACATTGAATTTAATGAAAGTTCCACTCCGATGAGATACATCCGGCTCTAAGAAATGATAAATGGAGATGCCGTGGTCAAAAATGGTGTCTTCACTTCCGAAGGATAGAAGTAAAGGACAAGTCACCGTATAGGTGAAGAAGGGCAGAAAAACTTGAACGACATATGTGAAGTCAATATAATGGAGATCCTCAAAGGGAAATGTCACATATGTCGGAGAAAGAATGTCCTTATGAATCTCGGGATTAAGAATTGAGGTCATATCATCAAGTTTAGAAACAATATAGTCCTTAACCTCATCGTTCTCTAACACTTCATCAAAAAGAGGATTTACGTCGATAGAAAAGTACTCGTCATCAAATTCAAAAAGAGAGTTCGAATAGACTTTGATACTTTCATTTGGAATGTCCTCATCCGAAAGTGATTCGTCATCACCAGAGGAAAAATCATCGTTGAATTTGAAAAGAGGGTTAGAGAAAATCCCGGAAGTATCCTCAGAAATGTCAAGCGGATAATCATCACAATAAGACCACTCATAATCACTGTAGGATATATCCTCAGACTCACTTGGGGTTGGGATAAGGTTCTCAACACTAGAATTTATGAATTCGTTCCATTCCTTTTCAGGAAGAGTGCTAAGATGCTCATCCCCCATATTGAGAGAGTCCTTGGGGTCCATAGTCAGAAAGAATGATGTGATTGCAATAGACTGAGGGGGTTGAGAAATAATATCCTTCAAAGGTATAACACTCTCCTCGTCTTCCTCTTTATCGTCGTTGCTAGCATAAAGAGCTTTTATACGTTCCATCTACTCTTCTGCTAGCAATTCTGCAATACTCTTGTCTTCTTGCGTTTTATGAATGGGAGTGATAGCAGCTGACGAATTCTCAAAGTATTCCTTCATTTGAATGGTGTCCTCATCATCCTCATCGAAAATGGCAGCCTTGAGATTTTGAGAACGTCTTTTAGCAGCTTGCTCTATTGCCAATAATTCTGCAATAGATTTTTCGTTGCGAGCTGCTCGTTCTTCGGCTAGCAATTCTGCCACATATTTTTCATGAGGATATTGATGAATGACGGAATACTGTGGGGGTTGGAAGTTGTCAAAACCGGGGGGATCATAACAAGGATTAGGTTCTTGATTCCATGATTGACATTGATAATCATCATGAGGACCCCCACGATTTGCACAAGAAAAACTCGGCGTATTTTGAAGCGATGTTTCAATGAAATCTTGATAGCACGGTTCTTGCTCAAATGAATTATGAGGAGGGTAACTGAAATCGTTTTGAAAATTTGAACATGCGAATGTATTTTCGATTTCAGAAGTGCAACAAGTACAAAGTCCGTGGGTAAACCCACATTCTTTGCAAAATGATGCGCGTGGGATTGCTTACGCACTTTGTTTTACCTCTTAAGGGATCTCAAGAGGCTTACAATCCCCACCAGGCAGTGTACCTGACCGATGTAGTATAGTGTAGTGGCAAGTACCGGGGGATTGATCGTTCTCTCACAGGGAATAGTGTTCGTTAGGTTAAAGACTACTCTAATTAAGGTCTAAGGGTGGAGGATGATTATTTTTGTATTTTTATACTTTTATGAAAGCAGTAAAATCTCGTTTTTGAAGGAGTGGGCGGAATTAGTTGCTAGTCAACTAACCCAAGTATCTACTTATGCGAATTAAATTAAAGTTTTGTATAACACTCTCCTCGTCTTCCTCTTTATCGTCGTTGCTAGCATAAAGAGCTTTTATACGTTCCATCTACTCTTCTGCTAGCAATTCTGCAATACTCTTGTCTTCTTGCGTTTTATGAATGGGAGTGATTGCAGCTGACGAATTCTCAAAGTATTCCTTCATTTGAATGGTGTCCTCATCATCCTTATCGAAAATGGCAGCCTTGAGAAATTAAGAACGTCTTTTAGCAGCTTGCTCTATTGCTAATAATTCTGCAATAGATTTTTTGTTGCGAGCTGCTCGTTCTTCGGCTAGCAATTCTGCCACATATTTTTCATGAGGATATTGATGAATGACGGAATAATGTGGGGGTTGGAAGTTGTCAAAACCGGGGGGATCATAACAAGGATTAGGTTTTTGATTCCACGATTGACATTGATAATCATCATGAGGACCCCCACGATTTGGACAAGAAAAACTCGGCGTATTTTGAAGCGATGTTTCAATGAAATCTTGATAGCACGGTTCTTGCTCAAATGAATTATGAGGAGGGTAACTGAAATCGTTTTGAAAATTTGAACATGCGAATGTATTTTCGATTTCAGAAGTGCAACAAGTACAAAGTCCGTGGGTAAACCCACATTCTTTGCAAAACATCGTTTACAAAGTGAACCATCTTCTAAGAGATCTCTACAAATATAGCAATGATGTTGATCAAACGAAGATAGCTGGGGTTGTGGAGGGTGGACGGGAAGACTTTGAGAATCATTGAAAGCGTTCGGATTTGCTTTGCAAAATTTACAAAATCCGTCTCTAATATTACTCCCACACCGCCTACACGCGCACTTGTAACAATGTAGATTGTCATCCACTGGACCTTTACAATGAAAACAGTTGTAGTCGAGTGATGACATAAGAATTAAACATTAACAAGGGATGAGAAGAAAGAATTAAACAGTAAAGAGGATAAGAAGATGAGAATTAAACGGTATGAGAGGGTAAGAATTAGACACATAAGAGGAGACGAAGATTATTTTTTGGGTTTTTCGAAAAACACGTCAATTAAAACGAGACCAACTCAAAAAGACAATTGTGAACTTAAATCAATAATCACAAACGTAAGGTTAACCTTTAAAGAAAAACGCACAAAGGAGCGGTAGAGAAGAATGGATCTCTTGCTAGGGCGAAGTTCGTTGGAGTGTCCTTTCTTATACCCCTCTTATAGTTTGTTAATCGTTTAAAAGTTTTCCAAATACACAAGTGACACAAAGGCAAGTTTTGAATCTTTAGTTTGGAAACTTATTAATGGTCATACCCCCAGTCAAGAGTATTCTATCGAATGTTTCTCGATGATGTCTTTTATTTTTATTTAACAAGAAAAACGGAAAATGTTTTTGTATTTTTATCTTTTATATATATATATAGAAAAAGGAAAATATTTTTGTGTCTTATATTTTTTTTAAAGCGAAAAATTCTTGACGAAGGATCTACAAGCCACTAATCGTTAGAACCTAAACGATATTGTCACAACACAACCTCCCCGGCAGCGGCGCCAAAATTTGATTCGCGTTTTTGAGGTGTATATCAAATAAATACAAAGTATGTGAGGGAAATTCACTAGACCCTTGTGAAAAGGTTAACTTGCAAAATCCGTGAATACAATAAGTATATGTGATACCGGGCAAGTGATTACCCGGATCGTATCCCAACGAGGTGTGAATGGGCGATATCGTGTGAGATTAGAGATTAAAATGCTTGTAAGGATGGATTTTGATTATATGGTATTATCAAACTACGCGAAATTACAAAAAACGAACGAGAAAGAAAATAAACGCAACTAAAATAGGAATTTAAACAAGGAATGCTAAATAAAACTTAAAATTCTACGGGAATGATAATAGGGAGCTAGGGAACCCAAAAACGTAAAAAAACGTAAAAGTTAATTAAAAAAAATGTAAGCGTGCAAATTAAAACGTGAAATTAATGCTACACTAATCCTACGGATGTAAAAACGATTTTTCTAAGTACTATGTGGCAAAAGAAATTTTTAGGAAAAAGGAAATTAAAAAATGCGATTAAAATCTAATTACTATAATTTAAATACTAATTAAACTAAATTAATGCATAATAAATACTAAATGATTTTAAATAATTCTCAATTTTTTTATAACAAATACTTGAACTACTTACTAATCTATGAAAAATATTTGGAGGGGGGCACAGTTCTAAAATAAGTAGAAATATAAGCAATTTAAGATAATAAGCTAAAAAGACTAATTCTGCTATAAAAATAAACTAAGGAAAATGCTACCAAGAAAGTAAAGATAGCACAGATGGAAAATGGAAGTTGCTTGAGTCTGTTCTGTCAACCTGGAGACCCAGGTTCGAACCTTGTTTCAACCTTTTTGCAAAACATTATTATTATTATTTTTTACTTTTTCTTTTACAAACTAATTAAAAACATCAAAATAAACAACTTTTGAAACTACAACGTTTTATAAAACTCACTGTATAAGCAGTTGAAATGCAAAAATGGACAACAGTTCATATAAAGCTTAAACTAAGGTATAAAAGGAATCCTAAAGCTAACATAAGCCGCAAGCAACTTAATACTAGGGAAACCTAAGCTAAGGCATCTAGGGAGACTTAATAAGCACTATGGGACAGATAATAAGCAATTATGATAAACCTTAAGGCACTAAACAAGCTAAGGCATCTAGCGAGCTACTGTAAAGCAAAGAAAACCAGAAAAGAGCAAAAATGAAGAATCTAACCTATTTGTTACTTGAAACAGTTATGAATAAAAAATTTAGAAAAAACAAGTTTAAAATCTTTAAAACTTAAAGGAGATGCAAAGTTTTGATTTAAAACTTCTAAAAACAGGTTGCTTAAGCTAATCTAATCTTGCAAATTGGTCAAAACAGTTTTTAACTCAAAAAGGTACCTTGTGCCAAACACTCCCTATAAGGCAGTAAAATAGATTTTTAAGTTGCCATGGATTGATGTAGGCCAAGTTTTGGATTTCTACAAGTTAACTAACATCTAAAAATAGGTTTCAAGCAAAGTTTAACAAGATTCAAGTACAAAACAACAAGGAACAGTGAAAATACAAAATGAGGCTAAAATGGCATTTTAATGATGAAAACTAAATTGCATTAAAGAAACAAGGATTACAATGCAGGAAATGAAATAACAATTCAAGTAGAATGCTGAACTTAGATGAAAACAACAAGTAAAATGGCCAAGACTATTCTAAAACATGAAAAGTTGGACAAAAAACCAAGTGTGGTAAAAGACTTCATTTATACATGTTGTATAGCGCTTTTGACTAGGCTTCTTGTCTTGATGCTAGTGTGCTTCTTATTGTGTTTGTTTTGTGAGAGAATGAGCTTAGGATCCAACTTGTGCTTCTTCTTGGCTTATCACAGCCCTTGGATTAAACTTGGTGCCTATTCCTTAAATCTTGGCCATAGAGAAAGGGGTGTGTGGGATTGCTGACATGGAGGGGGAAACCCGTGAAGGCTTCTTGAATCAGGAGAAAAAGGTAGGAGGGGGGAGATGGTGGAAGTTTGGCGGGTAAAAGGGTGGAAGAGAAGGGTTTGACCGAGGGTGTTGACTGGGTTAGATAAACAACGGGGTGCTGTTTTGGGTTTATTATTGTGATGGGCTGGAAGTGGTGATGGGTTGTGTAGTGTGCTAGGGTTAGTGGGTAAGGGTTTAAGATTAGTTATTGGATTGAAGGTTTAGGATTGGGATTAATGGATTGGGTAAATGCGTTTTAAAGTAAATAAATAAAAAAAAATGTTTTAAAAAAGGTTTTGTAAAAAAAATTGTTTTTGTAGTTTAGTTTTGGAAAATGGTTTTTGGTTTTGAAAATGGTTTTGAAATTAAGTTTCGGGGTGATAAGGGTATTTCGGTAATTTTGGTGTCGGGTTGAGGGCATTTTGGTCATTTGGGTTAAGGTTAAGGATAAAATGGTAATTAGGGTTTTGTTTTGGTTTTCCATGCCTTCCCCATGTCACATTTTCGGGATTGACTTCGGACTTGACTTTATGTATTTTTCTTCATTTTTCTTCAAAACATGTCGAGTCGATCCGGTAATACTCCATTCAGCTCCGTTTTTCTCACATTTGCCCTGTTTTCAATCCTTTTGTACCTGTGTAACACCCCATTTTCACGTTTCGCAGCGGATTTAGAGTTGGGGTATTACTTCATGGAATCAGAGTTACAGTAATAGAAAACGATTTAAAAAGAGAAGTTTTTATATAATGAGTTATCATTCAATAAAATCATCAGAGTTTTATAAAAGGAGGTCCCCAAAGTTTATGTTTGTTTTGAAACTTGAATGATAACTGAGTGAAAAGTCCTGCAAGCTTTATACCACTCCATGCCATAATTTCTACAAAGCTTTTTTTACATAGAATACATGCTTAAAAGTCAACACTAGGTGTTGAGTGAGAGTCATAGGTATAGGGTGTGGGTGAATACAAGTTCCCTGGGTTTAGATGTTACACCAATCTGGGAAAGTGTATGTATGTGATAATTGTGATGCATGCACAATTATCAAGAGTGGGTATTGATGACATGGGATTGCGACCACGCAACAGGTTTTACCTCTCGAGGGATCTCAAGAAGCTTGCAATCCCACCAGGCAGTGTACTTGGTCGGTGTAGTATAGTGTAGTGGTAAGTACGGGGGATTGATCATTCTCTCACAGGGAATAGTGTTCGTTAGGTTAGAAAAACTACTCTAAAAGGTCTAAGGATGAAGGAAGATTATTTTTGTATTTTTGTATTTTTATAAAAGCAAGTAAAATCTCGGGTTTTGGAGGAGTGGGCAAAATTAGTTGCTAGTCAACTAACCCAAAAAACTACAATTGCAATTAAAAATAAAATAACTAAACTATTGTGGTTGTGAAAACTTATATGGAGACAAATGTGTTTACTTAGACTTCCTTACTCCCTAACTATCTTTTACCGGTCAATTGGTGTGTGTATTAATTGCGTGGATGACGGGTGTATTCCTTAACAATTCATGGGATGGCATACATATCTCCCCAATTCTATGAGCTCTTATCTCCTCCTACAACTATGCGTACACATAATCATAGGGATTGTAACTCATGCGTTAAATACTACCTTAATAACCTAGTATGCATTGGTTACATGTTTCTTAAGACGTTCAAGCATATTACCATATAGGAGTTTTGCCAGTTTTCTTAAGCCTAACATCGATGGAACATTCATCCAAGACAAGTAACAACACACCAATCAACCAATAATTAATAGTTAGGTTTCATTAGATCTAAGCAAACACAAGAAAAACTTAGCCTAGCATGTTAATTGAAAGACAAGCATAAGATGTAATTAACCAACACATAGACATATTGATTAATTTAAGTGAGGACTTATCTTTAATTAAACATGAAGGATTCAAGGGTGAAAAACCTTTGAAAATACAGCCAAATTCGTCTTTAGGGTTTTGCCCAAAGTTACACCAAAAGTTCCACACTAATGAAGGAAAAATAGAAAATTATATATAGAAAATACATTCTGACGGCGTCAGGTTATAGGTTCTGACGCCGTCAGCTAGCCACCACTAGGGTTCTCGGATGGCCTAGATCTACTTCTGACGCCGTCACCCTTTAATTCACTCTGGGCTGTCACTCTTTAGCATTACACCTGACGGCCTACTCCTTTAACACATGACGCCGTCAGGTGTAAACATCTTGTTTTCTTCATAGGGCGTCTAGTGTAATCTGATTTTACTCCTTTGTCAACGTTGGCTGACGACGTCACCTTGTGACTCTGACGCCGTCAGGTAGAAAATCCAGCTTCTTTTGAGACTTTGTCGTTTTCTTCACTTTTATGCTCCAAAAACGTCCAAATATGCATGTTTTCCAGAATTCTTCTCAAAAGTACCTAAAATGACAAAAGGAACGATTTAGGGCAATATTTGATCACATTTACTCGAATTAGGGCTTAAATGAACCCTTAAAACGAGTACACTTTTTGTCTCATCAGGTATGTTGCACTAAGCTCATGAAACCGCACTGACAGTCCGGGTCATGGGGGCTGCAGACCCAACCATGAGGGGACAAGTAGGATAACTTGCCAAAGTTAATCCTTTAGGGTTTCAAGTATAGTACTTATTGGTTACCCGGCTGAGGTAAACCAAAGGGAGTTGTCAAAATCCAATAGATCTATCAACTATAC
>LBNU01020634.1:54493-82353 GCA_014162995.1 Artemisia annua | reverse complement strand
TTGTCGTTTTCTTCACTTTTATGCTCCAAAAACGTCCAAATATGCATGTTTTCCAGAATTCTTCTCAAAAGTACCTAAAATGACAAAAGGAACGATTTAGGGCAATATTTGATCACATTTACTCGAATTAGGGCTTAAATGAACCCTTAAAACGAGTACACTTTTTGTCTCATCAGGTATGTTGCACTAAGCTCATGAAACCGCACTGACAGTCCGGGTCATGGGGGCTGCAGACCCAACCATGAGGGGACAAGTAGGATAACTTGCCAAAGTTAATCCTTTAGGGTTTCAAGTATAGTACTTATTGGTTACCCGGCTGAGGTAAACCAAAGGGAGTTGTCAAAATCCAATAGATCTATCAACTATACCCGCGTTCACTTGCGTAAAACCCGCAAGTGATTATGGCTCATGAATTTTCATTATGTAATGGTGGCAGAAATAGTATCACTCGTGTAACAACCAAAGAAAAAGACTTGTATTTGGTTTTAAAAGCAAGTAGCATGTATCCCCCTCACAGGGTTTGTAAAGCATTTAGAAAGCGTTTTAAAAAGTGTGAGGCTATGAAAACTCACCTGGGCTTAAGGCTATGTGGTTGATGTCAAAGTGACTAAAGGTCTAGGCTGCTTACTCATGTATCTTGAGCTCTATTATTGTTGTGTAGGTATGTCAAGCTCTAGGATTTTTGTTTTAGGTTTATTAAGTATTTTATCTTAGGATTCTTAGATATAATATAATTCCGTTCAGGCCATCGTAATCCAGAAGTATAACTCCTCATATGAAGCTCCCTACTATTGTATTATGCTACCAACATAATACCGTTCGGGCCATCATAATTCAGAAGTATATAACTCCTCACACGAAGTTCCTTACTATTGAGTTATATTATTATTAGAGTTTTAGTTATAACATAACACCGTTCGGGCCATCATAATTCAGAAGTATATGCAATAATCGTTTGAGGAGCCAGGGCACTTTAAATCGTAAACCCAGCAAACTCGTCAAAACGAAATATCCACATAGTACTCCTCACATAAAGTTCCCTAGTATGGTGTTATGTTCTAACTTAAAAATAGGTTTGCTATATATATGAAAATAGTTTACTTTATAACCTTCAAGTTTAATATATTTACGAAATCTACCCTATACTTATAATACTTATATTACTTAGGTTTATAACTATCTAAACTTCAAATATTTAGTCCCTATACTTATATATTTTGAGAAAATGACATATATGACCCTTGGACTTTATAAGTTTTCAAAATTTACTATTTACACCTTAACTTATTAACTTTTGCAAAACTAGTCCTTATATGTTTATAACTTCCTAACTTTTTATCCTAGGGTTATATATCTTTGAAAAAAGGGTCCTTATACTTATTACTTCTAATAATTGTTAAAAATAGTCCCTAAACTTAGTATTTTCAGAAAGTTACCATATATAGCCCTATGCATGGAAAGTTTTGCAAAACTAGTCCTAATTCCATGCAAACTATATTTTTATGAAACAAAAAAGGTTTCCTAGCTTATGGTTAGCTAATATAAGCTTAACTAAGTTACCTAAACTAGCTTATATCTTATGAAAAGGGATTATAGCATATAAAAGGCAATTCCACTCATTTTAGGGTTTTAGAAAGTTAACGAGCTAGTTCTAGTGATCAAGGCTTAGGCAAGGGGTCCTAAGGGTTCTAAGGCATCCTATAACTATCCTAGGACTAATCTAAAGCTAAAGGAACAAGTATGAGAGCTTACGTGATCAGCTAGAGCTTAACGAGGGCTATTAGGGTTTTCTACGGCAAAAGTGTCTCGACAAGGCCTCAAGGCTTATACCACTCGGCTTATAGAGCTACTAGGGACTTAGTACTACCACTAGGACCATAAAGTTGGAGGTGAAGAGAAGTGAAGGTGTGAGATTGAATGGAGAGGGTGTCGAGGGTATTTATAGCCTCGTTAGGATTGGAGACCAAGGAAAGGGTGAGCTAGGTGGCACGAGGGGGAGGGGATGAATAACTACATCTACAATGGCGGTTTAGGGTTCGTGTGGAGGAGATGAAGCCGTGAAGTCGGTTTAGGGAAAGGAGGTGACAAGTAGGTGATGGAAGTGGGTGCTAGGGTGCTAGGTTAAGCCTAAGGTGGTGTGTAAGCTGCTAGGTAAAGTGCTTGAGGTGCTNATTCCACTCATTTTAGGGTTTTAGAAAGTTAACGAGCTAGTTCTAGTGATCAAGGCTTAGGCAAGGGGTCCTAAGGGTTCTAAGGCATCCTATAACTATCCTAGGACTAATCTAAAGCTAAAGGAACAAGTATGAGAGCTTACGTGATCAGCTAGAGCTTAACGAGGGCTATTAGGGTTTTCTAGGGCAAAAGTGTCTCGACAAGGCCTTAAGGCTTATACCACTCGACTTATAGAGCTACTAGGGACTTAGTACTACCACTAGGACCAGAAAGTTGGAGGTGAAGAGAAGTGAAGGTGTGAGATTGAATGGAGAGGATGTCGAGGGTATTTATAGCCTCGTTAGGCTTGGAGACCAAGGAAAGGGTGAGCTAGGTGGCACGAGGGGGAGGGGATGAATAACTACATCTACAATGGCGGTTTAGGGTTCATGTGGAGGAGATGAAGCCGTGAAGTCGGTTTCGGGGAAGGAGGTGACAAGTAGGTGATGGAAGTGGGTGCTAGGGTGCTAGGTTAAGCCTAAGGTGGTGTGTAAGCTGCTAGGTAAAGTGCTTGAGGTGCTTAAGGTACTTATTTTTAGGTTTAGGGTTTAGTTATAGCCTAATCTTGCTTAGTGGGTGATTGGGGTTTAGCTTAAGGTTTAGTGCCTAGATTAGAGTCCTATAAGTGTTTAGTGACTAATCCTAAGTCCTAAGAAGCTTATACTAAGAGGTGGTAGCTTATGGGAGAGATTTGGGAAGGTTTGACCTAGTTTCCGGGAAGTTATAACCTAGTTATGGTTTTGTGCTTTAGAGATTTGTACCTAAGCTCTAATAGATGGTACTAGGGTCTAAGGGTGCTAAAGTATCCTAATGAAGCTACGGTATCTTATACATAAGCCTTGAACACTTTCAAACTAGTTCAGATAAGCAATTAGGGTTTTATAAAGACATAGACCTAATTAGGGCTTATTTAGTGTTAGATTAGGGTTGTGTGATGAGATTAGTGTGTTAGATTAGTAATTTACTTAGTGTGGTGTTATTGTAATCCTATGCTTGACATACTAGGAGTTTATAGGATGTGTAGGTAAAGATATTTAGCTTGTATTGATACGTGAGAGGTTCACTTATGTAATGATATGCATGCAAAAAGGAAAAATTACCTGTGAAAATACCTACTATAGGTATTTGTAATGAGAATGATAGTGATGAGATTTTGTGGGTTGCTACAACCTGAAATACACAAAAACGCACTCCAAGGATATTTGTGACATTATATGGTCATTTTAGGGTGTTTTTGGTCGTTTTGGCTCGTTAAATGGAGCAAAAAATATGTGTAATGAGGCACATAATAATAATAATAATAATAATAATAATAATAATAATAATAATAATAATAATAATAATAATAATAATAATAATAATAATAATAATAATAATAATAATAATAATAATAATAATAATAATAATGTAGAGAATCGTTTAAGCCCAATCTAGGATATAATAACAATGATTGAATATGCACAGCGGAATAATGATAAAGAACACAATCAAAGTTATGAACAAGGTTTTTCTAATAAACAATGATCCTTTATAGATCTTTTCTTTTTTATATGAAAGTGTTTTTCAAGAAGTCTAATGAAGAAGTATATCTAAAACATAAGCCGTATGTTTCTTTTATAGATAATAAACCATAATTCGGCAATAACTAGAGAAGATATGCATTATCACTTCCTAATATATTTCATGCATATCCTAACAACTTAATAATAAAACTAACAGCAGAAATAAAAACTATTACATTTCAATAATTCCCAACAATCCTCCCCTAAACTTGAATTTGACTTCGTTAACTTCAAGTTTCTCGGTAGATCTTGGACGTCCAAAGCTTGAGGATTGACTTGAACTCTAGCAGCAAATAAGGTAACCAGTAGCAACTCCTATATATCAGCAGCAACTAGTAATCATCTTTTAAGAACAAGGAACCAGCAACAACTTCAACCTATCAGCAGCTTCAGGAACTAGCAGCAACATGAGTAGATTTGATAAGCCTTTACCAAGTAGCTACTCACTCTTGGGCTAGCTAGTCCTTCAGTGGAATCATGACATCACCCTGGTGAACTAGTAACCAGTCCAACACTTAGAACATGAATCATTGGTGTGTTGAAAAACCCTAATGATTTTTGGCAAATCTTTTTTGGGTAAAAGGGTTAATTCACCCTGGCAAAATACATTACACTAAAAAACGTTGAAGTACATAGGATGAGGGTGACTTCCCTCATCTCAGTCCCTGAGGACACTTACAGACTCTTATATAAGAATGACACGCCATTCTTATAACTTACATTGAACACAAACTAACATTGAACATAAACTACAACGACTATAAAAAACACAAACTATAGTTCCATGAATCTTCAAATCGTCATAGTAATCCAAACTTCATAATCATCTTCATAGCCCACAAGTCATGCTTCAAAAGAATCAGAATTATAGCACCTATGTGACAACCAAGAGATGAACATACACAAAGAGTCCAAGAGGGAACACACCCCTCCAACAACTCAAAGACATACCATAGGGTCCAGCCCTAACATCCNAAACTAACATTGAACATAAACTACAACGACTATAAAAAACACAAACTATAGTTCCATGAATCTTCAAATCGTCATAGTAATCCAAACTTCATAATCATCTTCATAGCCCACAAGTCATGCTTCAAAAGAATCAGAATTATAGCACCTATGTGACAACCAAGAGATGAACATACACAAAGAGTCCAAGAGGGAACACACCCCTCCAACAACTCAAAGACATACCATAGGGTCCAGCCCTAACATCCATCAAGGAGAGCAGCTTCAATCCCATGCATAAAATAGAGCCATAAATAAAGATCGAAACACCCATAAACGATCCATAGCAAAAGGAATTACTATTGATCGAGTCAAGGATTTTTGAATAAGATACCCGAGAAACTTAACTTACATATACCAAGCAGAACACACCATAATAGATTTGAATCTTAAAATCATCCTCAAATGGAAGTACGTTCACAAGTTTCATACAACGGTTGTTGAGGAACTCTAAAACCACGGATAGAGCAGCAAGTAAACTTGCTCCAACAGCGTATGTTGAGATGCTAAACTAATCTCCAATAAGAACAATCAATAAGCACATATAGATCAACCCAAATCCAAAAGAGCAGCTCCACACCCAAAACTCACAATCCAAACTCAACAACGTGCTTAAGGACAAGTTTTAGGACTAAATAAGGTATAACATACCCCAAACATCCAGCTAAACTCGACGGCAGATCTGTGACAAGGTACCATTTTTATAGAGCAGCAGCATCACCAAATCACAATCTTACTCTTTGTTTGGAAGTTTTTTGGGTAAAAGGGTTAATTCACCCCGGTAAAATGCATTACTCCAAAAAACGTTGAGGTACAAAGGATGAGGGTGAGTTCCCTCATCTCAGTCCCTTAGGACACTTACAGACTCGAATATAAGAATGACACACCATTCTTATAACATACAATAAAATGAACCTACCAATAATGACAAAAGTACATAAAAATTACAATACTACTCAAGAAAAAACTTGAGCCTTCTGTATCACTATTGTGGTCCACTTTAACTTCCATGAAGAATCCACGTAACCATTCAAGCATTCTTCAACATATAATCCCTTTGTAGTAGCAAAGACCACCACAAACAAAACGTGCACCATTCTCTACATGATCAATTAACCATGAAATATGAATCAGTTCACAGATATCACACAACAGTTGGTGGGAGACTCTAAAACCACGGATAGAGCAGCAAGCGTAACCTCACTCCAAAAGTGTGTGTTTGGATGCAAATCCGAATACCTATTAAGTGCACACTAAGAGTTTTTTGAATAAGAACCCTTTAAACTTAACTTACAATAAAACCTCCATCATACCCTAACATCCATCAAGGAGAGCAGCTTCAATCCCATGCATAAAATAGAGCCATAAATAAAGATCGAAACACCCATAAACGATTCATAGCAAAAGGAATTACTATTGATCGAGTCAAGGATTTTTGAATAAGATACCCGAGAAACTTAACTTACATATACCAAGCAGAACACACCATAATAGATTTGAATCTTAAAATCATCCTCAAATGGAAGTACGTTCACAAGTTTCATACATCGGTTGGTGAGGAACTCTAAAACCACGGATAGAGCAGCAAGTAAACTTGCTCCAACAGCGTATGTTGAGATGCTAAACTAATCTCCAATAAGAACAATCAATAAGCACATATAGATCAACCCAAATCCAAAAGAGCAGCTCCACACCCAAAACTCACAATCCAAACTCAACACCGTGCTTAAGGACAAGTTTTAGGACTAAATAAGGTATAACATACCCCAAACATCCAGCTAAACTCGACGGCAGATCTGTGACAAGGTACCATTTTTATAGAGCAGCAGCATCACCAAATCACAATCTTATCAATCAAACCAATAATAGGATAAAAACCCTAACGAGCCACCAGTAAAACGATTTGTAAAGATCGCTCAAAACAGACTTTATAGTCACTTACACTCTCTCATAAACCCACTTCCCAATAACCTCCATCAATAAGAACATACTAACCCTCAACGAGTACCAGCAATAAAACAAACCCATAACCTTCATCCAGCATCAGCATGAACAAAACCCTAAAGAGTTTACCCACAAGGAATCATAAACAGAATCCAAAAATTCTGTTTTAATCATTGAAGCATCATCAAATCACCCCAATCCCCAAAAGTCGACAAAGATTATATAATGATAAGGAACCGACTTGAAGAGACCCCAATCGTTAAATGATATGTCAATAAATAATAAACGGTCACAAAACCAAAGAACCCTAATCAGCGATTATAAAGAAATCGTTAAGGATAAACCAAAAACGATTTATAATAAATAGCCTATTAATCGTTTAGGGATAACATAGCCAAAACCGCCATACTAAATAATCACAACCTTAAGAGAGTCGATTGCATACCAAAGGTAGAGAGGCGACAACTAAAGGATCATGATCATATTAATAACAACCAATGGCGGCTGAAAAACCCCTAGGGACGATTTCACCAAAAACCCTAAAAAAACAAATCGAATCCATTAAAAACCATCCAAGAATCAGTAATACCATCAACTAATCTAATAAAATCAAATCAGTAATGGAAAAAACGTGATCAAGAGATGGATTAGATGGAATACGATTTGAAAAATAAGGTGTGTTAGGGTTTTGGAAATCGCCCCTAGAGGGGAGAGAGACTAAGGTTTTACCAAGTGAGCCTTACATGATCAGCAGGAATAGATTTAAGCACGGTAGTTCTTGCCTTTGACTCTCTTTGGACAGCAATGTGTTCATCTGTAGTCGTTGGAGGGAGATAAATGAGATTTCCATCGCGATCTCTTCCAGTCCTTTTCAAGCTGTTGCCATCTTGAATCACCTTCCAGATATTCATATCATTTTTCGTGATCCAGTGTTCCATCTTCTTAGCCCAGACCTCGTACTCATCATTCATCAAATAAGGAAACATTGCATCATCCCTTTCATTGTCAGATTCTGCCATTTTAAAGTTTTTTTTTCTTTTTTTTTTCTTTTTCTTTTTTTTTACTATCAGCAGTAACGAGCAGCAGGAACGGGAAGTAGAAACCGACCAGTAGCAATCAATCAGCGGGAACAAAATACCGAATATCGAATGAGCAGTAATGAACAGATGCAACAGCAGTAACAAAATTATAACCAAGGACAATAACCAGCAGCAATACTCACAAAGAATAAACAAATCGATCCAAGATACAAAATTTTTGTGAACAGCAGTAGCATCCAATATATAATGCCACGGATCAATTAATACTAGCCACGGATCAAATGAATTCAAGCAATGACAGCAATATAACAATCTCACCTAAGTCAACCAATCACATATGGAATGTACGAAACAACAGCAGCAACAATTAATACCAATTAATATATCTCGACAAAAACTCCACCGACAGTCATCAATTAATTGTTCCAGCCCCACACTTGACTTATAATATTCGAACAAATCAACAACAGCAGCAACAAAATTTCATTCAGTAGTTTTAATGAACCACATCAGCATGATTTCGAAACACATGTGGATCCAATACGTTTCTCCAATTCAAAGATGACACAGCAACACCAATTAACCAAAAACGATTAAGAATAAAATCATCACTGTCCCACTATAATCGTTTAAGATTGTTGCCCCACAACCGAATATAAAATAAACGTATCTTGTAAAATCAAATATGCACTAATCGAAAAATGTTCTCACAATTAATACGAGTAACAAATCAGTACGAGGTATCTTCTATCCTCACAATTCAATTTACGTATAAAGACGACACAACTTTTAACCCCACCATGAATTTATTGATCCAATTCTTTAAGCGATAAAACCATTTAATATTCGATCAACATTAAATGAGTACGAGGTTGCAACAAATCCCCCGAAGGATCAACAATAAAATAATTAAATTGAATATGCCCGTACCTTTTTTTTTCGTCACATAACAATCAAACACATGAATATTCGATCTCCTCCTTCTTGAATAAACCTTCTCACGGTTGCTTTCTACGACACCAATAAAAACCTTGTATATCCCTAGATATCAAGAGCCCCTGGCCTCTGATGCCAATTGTAGAGAATCGTTTAAGCCCAATCTAGGATATAATAACAATGATTGAATATGCACAGCGGAATAATGATAAAGAACACAATCAAAGTTATGAACAAGGTTTTTCTAATAAACAATGATCCTCTATGGATCTTTTCTTTTTTCTATGAAAGTGTTTTTCAAGAAGTCTAATGAAGAAGTATGTCTAAAACATAAGCCGTATGTTTCTTTTATAGATAAGAAACCCTAATTCGGCAATAACTAGAGAAGATATGCATTATCACTTTCTAATATATTTCATGCATATCCTAACAACTTAATAATAAAACTAACAGCAGAAATAAAAACTATTACATTTAAATAATTCCCAACAATCCTCCCCTAAACTTGAATTTGACTTCGTTAACTTCAAGTTTCTCGGTAGATCTTGGATGTCCAAAGCTTGAGGATTGACTTGAACTCTAGCAGCAAATAAGGTAACCAGCAGCAACTCCTATATATCAGCAGCAACTAGTAACCATCTTTTAAGAACAAGGAACCAGCAGCAACTTCAACCTATCAGCAGCTACAGGAACCAACAGCAACATGAGTAGATTTGATAAGCCTTTACCAAGTAGCTACTCACTCTTGGGCTAGCTAGTCCTTTAGTGGAATCATGACATCACCCTGGTGAACTAGTAACCAGTCCAACACTTAGAACATGAATTATTGGTGTGTTGAAAAACCCTAATGATTTTTGGCAAATCATCACAGCCATAAACGGATTTGACATGTCTTTACCTGTAGCCATTTGCTCAGGACTAGCCAATTCTTTGGTTGATTAAATCACCTTGGTGAATTGATAACCAAATATGGTTTTCCACTGCCTTTACCACAAGCCATATACATGTGGGCTAGTCAATTTATTTGGATTTCCAGAGGATAAGATCCATGGTGAATTGATGACCATTTCAACTCTCAGCAATGAAGCATGGGTGAGTTGAGTACCCTATGGTTTTGAGCAAACCATTACAGCTATCAACAGATTTGATGTGTCTTTACCAAAGCTGTACCCTTTGGACTAGCCAACTCTTTGATGGAATAGTCAACATCATGGTGAGTTGATAACCATATAACCAACATGTGTACCAGTATACAATAAAGAGTGGCAAAACTACGAATAAAAGTTAGTGAGTTTTTTTATTTTTTTATTTTTATTTATTTTTATTATTTTTTTATTTTTTTTATTTTATTTTTTATTTTTTACTAAGAACAAATAAAGAAAATTATATAACAACACCAAATTACCCCATGGAATGTTCAATTCTGACCCCATGCTGAGATACTAATTGTTGTTTCACTAGTAGATTCCTTCTCATTTTCTTGATAAGATCTTCAGCATGAATCATATCATTACCCACCATGTCAGCAGGAACAGTCAACTTAACCTCCAGCATCTGTTTCACTGTACCCTCTGTAAGTGGATAAGTAGAATCTGCAAACATGTACAAAGCTTTCCTAGCCATAGTGTAGATCATATGAACATTGCACAAAGGAAAATATTGCCACTTAGCAACATCCTAATCATCCTGTCCTCTCCAAACCTTAAAGCCTTTTCCAACATAATATGATGAATCAAACAGAGTATACAGATCACCCAGAAGAAATAGACCACATCCTTGAGGTGTATGAGTTCTGAAGTAGGTAGTGACCTAATCATACAGATGAAGAAGGTCATCTTTATCCACTATTGAAAGGATATCACTGAGAAAGGAGAAATACATAACAGACCCATCCTCTCTATGCACAATATTGATATGTTCCTTCCCAAATGCTAGTGAAGAATGTTCCCATTTTACCATACGAACCCATAGCTTAGGATCTTCACCATCATCCTCTGCATGCTCAATAAATGAGATACCTCAGCAGGAAGAGCTAAAGCTTTGACCTTCCTCTTCCTTGCAAGTCTCTTCTGTCTTTTACCAGGAGTAGAAGCAGGAGAAGAGGCTTTGGCATCAGCAGCTTCAGTAGAAGTAGGAACCTCAGTTGTAGATCGATGAGATGTATCAGTAGTATCAAGGTTCTCTGACCCATCAGCAGGCAAATTAGCTTCCTCAGCTGCAGAGAAAGAAGCTTTCTCATCAGTAGCAACACCCTCAGTAGTTGCAGTCTCTTAAGGAGGAATAGATTGCTCAGCAGAAATGGATGGCTCAGGAGGAACAAAGTCTGCTGTGGGAACCTCAGGTGCAGCAGAATCCACTAAAGGAGTGGAGTCAGCAGGAATGACATTGTCAGCAGAAACCACCTTAGGATCATCAGCAGGTTCAGGAAATTTCAACCTCTTTGACTGACCATCAACCCTGTTAATTTCAGTCTGAACCTTGTTATATTCCTCAATCAACTGAGAATCCTTCATAGCCCTTACTTGCTTCCAAGAATAGCCAGAACCATAGATAGCACAACTTTGATTCTTCACAACATTTCTCATGTACTCCCTCTGCTGTCCTTGTGTCATAGGCTTCTCTCTCTTTTCTCTAGCCTTTCTCTCAGCTTCAGCTTTCTTCTTATGTACACCCCTAGCAACCATTTGCTGTACATAGTTTTCCATCTCAAAATCTTCACCCAAGACCTTCTGAGCTAATCCTGGATTAGTAAGAACATGGGAAGCAAGATTTTCCCAAGTGTCTGAAGTGAAATGCGAGGATAGGTCATCCAACTCTTTCTTTCTCTCAGCAGGCAAAGAATCCGAATCAGATTTATTCAAGTTTTCTTGCACCCTTCTTGCCACTATCTCAGAGAGTTTCAATTCCTCTTGCCTCTTAACTTCATCAGCCAACTCTTGCTCAGTCAACTTAGCAGCTACTCTGGCACTCAACTCCTCCAGTTCAAGCTCTGTCTTGGACTTTACCCTGGATGGAAGACTCTCTTCAATCATGACTGCTTTACCCTTAGCAGTACCAGTAGAAACTGAACCAGCATGTTGATCAGCAGAAACTCTAGGTGAATTAGCAGAAACCTTAGGCAAAGTGTCATCAGCAGGAATAGTGATAGGAGTTACATCAGCAGGAACAGTGGAAGTATCAGCAGAGGCATCAACAGAGTCAGCCTTTGTAGAAGGTTGATCAGCAGAATCCATAGGCATATCTTCAGTAGGAACAAGCTCAGCAGTGTCAGCAGGAATAGCAGTGGAAGTAGATACCCCAATATCAGAAGAATCAATATCCATTGAGTCACATCCTTTTGCAGAATCCAACTGAACCACTGGATCAACAACTGAAGCAGCCTTGTTGAGATATTGGCGCCTCTTCTTTCTCTGAGTTAGAATAGGTGCCTGCACCTTGGTCTTAGAAGAATCAACATGTTTGGCCTTAGGAGAAGGTGTTTTCTGAGCCAAAGATGCATCTGCTAATACAATAAGAGGGTCCACATCCTCTTCTTCATTCTCTGATTCAATCACCAATTTCCTTTTCTTCTTTTGATCCAGTTGATCCTCCAAATCTTTAACCCTGGTCTGAAGAGCAGAAATCTGTCCCCCAAGAGTTGTCTTTGTTTCATTGAGCTCCTTCTCTAAGTTGTCAACCTACTTCACATACCTGCCAAGTAAAGCATATACATTGGTGAGAGTAATAGGGTCCTCAGCTCCATCAGCAGGATTACCTACTGATTTAGGAGCATCCTGGGACCTATTAGGAGAAACATGAAGACCATCAATAGAATCAGGTTTCTCAACAAAAGCCTCTCTAGTTGGACTAGGAGACCTTTGTATGTGAGAGGCAGATGGCTCATCATGAGACTCATAGAGAGAAGTAAAAGTAGGCTCAACATGTGGTTCCATAAGGGGCTCATCTAGAGATTGTTCAGACACATGAGGTGGTGGCTCATCCCAGCCACAACTCTTTCCATCTCTTTTGTCAGCAGCTTTGAGAGAGGTGGTGGCTCTGAAGGACCTTCATCCAAGTCTTCCTTGAATAACAACTCCAACCACTTGGTATCATCAGAAGCTTCTGAATCGTATACCCAGCGTGGTAGTTGTGACAGATCCTCATCTGATGAAGAAGATGAAGAAGGTAAAGCAGGTGGAGGAGGTGGAGGAGGAGGAGGAGCTGGTACATCATGCCTCCTTTTACGTGCTTGCTCCTTGGTCCTCCAACCACGTCGTGGTCTAAAAGGCCTTGGAGCAGCTACAACTGGTGGAGGGGCATTGTCAAGATCAGAAGAATCAGCAGGAAAACTTCACCCAAGACACTTTGCCCCTGGCTCTGATACCAATTGTAGAGAATCGTTTAAGCCCAATCTAGGATATAATAACAATGATTGAATATGCACAGCGGAATAATGATAAAGAACATAATCAAAGTTATGAACAAGGTTTTCTAATAAACAATGATCCTCTATGGATCTTTTCTTTTTTCTATGAAAGTGTTTTTCAAGAAGTCTAATGAAGAAGTATATCTAAAACATAAGCCGTATGTTTCTTTTATTGATAAGAAACCCTAATTCAGCAATAACTAGAGAAGATATGCATTATCACTTCCTAATATATTTCATGCATATCCTAACAACTTAATAATAAAACTAACAGCAGAAATAAAAACTATTACATTTCAATAATTCCCAACAAATAATAATAATAATAATAATAATAATAATAATAATAATAATAATAATAATAATAATAATAATAATAATAATAATAATAATAATAATAATAATAATAATAATAATTAAAAAAAATATAAAAAATAAATACATAAATAAATAAACCTATTATTCATGGTAGATGTAAAACTGAAATGGTTATTGATCAACTCTTATAGAAAATCCTTTATATAAAAAATCTATGACTAACATTTGCAAAAGCATAAATTATATTTTATTGTCACTTCTAATACAATTTTCGTTTTCAGACTAAAAATTGTGATAACAATTAGACATATCTTGGACTTTCTTTTTATCAATTTCTAAAGAAGAAGTTTTGCCTCAACTTATATGTAGTTATAGAGACGTGGAGCAAAAGACAAGTGAGACACTGACACGATACGAGGATTTAGAAATCGCCACCACTTGAGAAATATTGCACATTTAACACTAAAGACGTCTCTAATAGAAGTTAGAGTGACTTTTTCATTCAAAAAAAGTCATTGAAAAGTGTTTCTCATTGAAAACAATCTCTTTTTACTTATTGACTCTATAATTACAAAAGTACAAAAAAAGTTACATCATAATAAAATCAGTTAATAGATAGAGTGAATTAAATAAATAGTCTTCGTGGTTTGTCGGGTTTTGCAGATATCGACAATGTACTTTTTTTTCAGCGGGTCATATCCTTATAGTTTTAGCATGTTACGGGGTCTTGTCCCTCTTGCCTAACTCTGTTAGTTTTTCCGTTAATGTCCTAACTCCGTTAGTATTTTTCCATTAAATTTATATTTAAACAAGCAAAATGTCAAAATGCCCTTACCTTATTATTGTTATTATTAATTTTATATTTATTTTAAATTTTTATATTATTATTTTAAGTTTTTTATTTAATTTTATCATTATTATTATTATTATTGTTATCAATATTATTATTATTATTATTATTATTATTATTATTATTATTATTATTATTATTATTATTATTATTATTATTATTATTATTATTATTATTATTATTATTATAAACGTTTCCGACCTAAAAAATGAATTTAAACATTCTACAACTAAAAACTCAAACTCTTGTCATAAAAAGTCAAAATCACTAATTAACCATCCAACTTGTAACCATAATCAAATTCAATTGAGATGTCAGATCTTCAACCCCCAATTAACATAACCCCTAATTCAATTTCAAAAAATAAACTAAATTAACAAAAGTCCCAATTAAATCACCAACAACCACCATGTACCATCACCATCACGAATCAACCAACATCTCCGGTAAAATCACACTATCACGAACCACGACTATTGTGACACCCCCAAAATTTGGTACAACGGAGACTTAATCAAAGCTTCGGGGTCCTACTGAGATTGGTACACAACACAAGCATAAGAAAAACGGAAATACATTATCCGTTAAATAAAACATTTCAAGTCAAATATTTAAAGTTTACATTTATTCCAAAAGTACGTAAGCAAGCCCAAAGTAAAACATAACGGTAGGTCCCACAAAAATTTATCAGAGTCCCAATTGATCCTTCAACCGTGCCCATTTGCCAAGCCTCCAAACAAGATGTTCTCCAAAATAATCAACATTAATTACCTGAGAAAACATGCTAAAAGGGTCAGCTAACGATGGTGAGTTCATAGGTTTAAACAGTAAGTAATAACAGTTAGACCCAAATAAGTAATTTGATACATTGGACAAAGTTAAATATAAGTCACATAATTCACGTATAACAACAATCATAAGTAAACTTGTATCATTATGATAGGTCACAATAGTCCTCTCTCACAGAGATAGTAACAGTAGGGCCCTAGGAATATCTGACCTTAGCCAGTTAATGGGTTATAGTGTGACAAATGGTAATTTCACATTTTATTTAATAATAAATATTTATTTATTATAGCTAATTTGAACATTTCTATGCATAAGTGGATATTTCTGAGCATTTCGGGAAACTATTCTGCGTACTTGATGCGTGGATTACGGTCTACGCAAAAGATTTTACCTCTCAAGGGATCTTGAGAAGCTTGCAATCCCCACCAGGCAGTGTACCTGACCGATGTAGTATAGTGAGTGGCAAGTACCGGGGGATTGATCGGTCTCTCGGGGAATAGTGTTCGTTAGGATTGAAATTAATCTAACTAGGTCTAGAGGTGAGGGATGATTCTTTTTGTATTCTTATATTTTATGGAAAGCAAGTAAATATCTCGAGTATTGGAAGAGTGGGCGGAATTAGTTGCTAGTCAACTAACCCAAATAACTACAAATGCAACAACAATAAAATAACAAGAAAGTAAATGTGAGAACTTCTGATATGGAGAAAAGCGTGTTTACTTAGATTTCATTACTCCCTAGTTATCTTTTATTGATTAATTGGTTTGTCACAATTGCATGGGTGAAGGGTTGCATGCCTTAATAAAATTCGTGGGGCCGTGTACGATCTTCCCTAACTCTATAAGCTTCTATCTCTTCCTATGACGACACGTTTAGTATCCTATCATGGCCTCATTAATAGTCACTTATGCATTTAATAAAACTAATAAAATCGTAGTACACATCTGATTACGTTTCTTAAGACGTTCAAACAAGTTACCATATAGGAGATTAGCCAGTTTTCTTAAGCCTAACGCTAAAATCATTCACCCACAACAATCAATGACAAACCAACAACCAACAATCAATAACTAAGTTTCATTAGATCTAAGCAAACTCAAGTAAATCTAAGCTAGCATGTTAAAAGAAAGAAAAATATACGATATAATCAAACAACACATAGACATAATGAATGATTAAAGGATAACTTATCTTTAATTGAACATGGAAGAAAAGAGGGTTTGGAACCCTAAAAATGCTGCAAAAGTCGACTAGGGTTCGTACCAAAAGTTCCCTACCAAAAGTCCTCTCTTCAATGAATGAAAAATCGAAAAGTATATATAGATTTACAATGGTGACGGCGTCCCCTTTTAATGGTTAACGCCGTCATCTCGCCGTATCTAGGGTTTCTTGTCGTCCAATCCAACTTCTTGACGCCGTCTCCTTGTATTCTGGGCCATCACGCTTTGGGAAATACACGTGCCGGCCTACTTCTGGTATAATGTGACGCCGTCACATGTTATGCTCCAAAATTCTTCTAGTGCGTCAAGTGTAAAGGTGATATCCACCTCTTGTCTTAATGAGTGACGCCGTCCCTTTGTAAAGCTTGACGCCGTCAGGTACAATTTCCAGCTGGGATTCTTGACTTTGTCGTTTTCTTCACTTTTTGCTCCAAAAATGTCCAAAATGCTTTGTTTTCCATAATTCTTCTCAAAAGTACCTAAAATGACAAAAGGAACGATTTAAGGTAATAATTGATCATATTATCACGACTTAAGGCTTAAATGACCCCCTAAAAGCGTAAAAAATTTCTCCTTATCAGTACTGTAGCTTACAGTCACTGTTAAAATAGTCTATTTTTGTCAGTAAACATAAATTATTCTATTTCTGATAGTTACTGACAAGTTTCGTATTTTACTGAGAAGTTTCTCGCGTTTACTGAAAAGCAACCCTACACGCATACCGGCACTACAATATATATGGTAGCAGTCAAATAAATACATTTTGAGCAAATAATAATATTTTATTATTATTCTGATGAAAACTTCGATGAAAATTTTATTTTTGCGCGTACGTGTCCAAAAACGTCAAACCGGGATTTTACAGTAACATTTAAGCTCAAACTGACACACAATACACCATAAGGTTCCAAAATTTCGGATACCCCCTCCCCTTTGAGTCTTTGACTTGTGTTACCGCCAACCCCACAAGGAAACAAAACAAAATCACTTACTTGTCCTATTATGAGATCATGCATATTTGTTTTTATACCTTAAACACAACACATACTTGAACACACACTCATATTATTATCAAAAACTTCCCAAACATTTTCTTTCACTTCTCCTAGTCGAACCATCAATAATTTCAAGATCTACAAAAATCATGTTGTAACAACCTGTAAAAATCCCAGCTATTAATAAACGTTAATCAAGAAATAATCAAGTGTTACTGTTCACACACCCATTTTTAGGCAAGAATTTAAACTTTTATTTACACTGTGCAACAATGAACCAATATGTGTTATCTGATTTACATTTCACTTGGAACAAGCTCACACACATTCCACAATATTATTGGATAAGAATATACCAAACCCGATAACATTGGTATCACCAAAACACCACAACACACTCACTAAATACTCCCTTGGGTCCCACAATCCTCACAGTGGGCCCACACAACCAAGATAAGCCCAAATACACATAATAGGCCATAATGACACATTAGCCCATCAAGTAAACCCAATAAACACCAATCGGATCCTTAATTATACACATTGGGCCTGATCCAAATCCCTTAGTATCCTATCATGGCCTCATTAATAGTCACTTATGCATTTAATACAACTAATAAAATCGTAGTACACATATGATTACGTTTCTTAAGACGTTCAAGCAAGTTACCATATAGGAGATTAGCCAGTTTTCTTAAGCCTAACGCTAAAATCAATTACCCACAACAATCAATGACAAACCAACAACCAACAATCAATAACTAAGTTTCATTAGATCTAAGCAAACTCAAGTAAATCTAAGCTAGCATGTTAAAAGAAAGAAAAACATACGATATAATCAAACAACACATAGACATAATGAATGATTAAAGGATAACTTATCTTTAGTTGAACATGGAAGAAAAGAGGGTTTGGAACCCTAAAAATGCTGCAAAAGTCGACTAGGGTTCGTACCAAAAGTTCCCTACCAAAAGTCCTCTCTTCAATGAATGAAAAATCAAAAAGTATGTATAGATTTACAATGGTCACGGCGTCCCCTTTTAATGGTTAACGCCGTCATCTCGCCGTATCTAGGGTTTCTTGTCGTCCAATCCAACTTCTTGACGCCGTCTCCTTGTATTCTGGGCCATCACGCTTTGGGAAATACACGTGCCGGCCTACTTCTGGTATAACGTGACGCCGTCACATGTTATGCTCCAAAATTCTTCTAGTGCGTCAAGTGTAAAGGTGATATCCACCTCTTGTCTTAATGAGTGACGCCGTCCCTTTGTAAAGCTTGACGCCGTCAGGTACAATTTCCAGCTTGGATTCTTGACTTTGTCGTTTTCTTCACTTTTTGATCCAAAAATGTCCAAAATGCTTTGTTTTCCAGAATTCTTCTCAAAAGTACCTAAAATGACAAAAGGAACGATTTAAGGTAATAATTGATCATATTATCACGACTTAAGGCTTAAATGACCCCCTAAAAGCGTAACAAATTTCTCCTTATCAGTACTGTAGCTTACAGTCACTGTTAAAATAGTCTATTTTTGTCAGTAAACATAAATTATTCTATTTCTGATAGTTACTGACAAGTTTCGTATTTTACTGAGAAGTTTCTCGCATTTACCGAAAAGCAACCCTACACGCATACCGGCACTACAATATATATGGTAGCAGTCAAATAAATACATTTTGAGCAAATAATAATATTTTATTATTATTCTATTGAAAACGTCGATGAAAATTTTATTTTTACGCGTACGTGTCCAAAAACGTCAAACCGGGATTTTACAGTAACATTTAAGCTCAAACTGACACACAATACACCATAAGGTTCCAAAATTTCGTATACCCCCTCCCCTTTGAGTCTCCAAAATTCTTCTAGTGCATCAAGTGTAAAGGTGATATCCACCTCTTGTCTTAATGAGTGACGCCGTCCCTTTGTAAAGCTTGACGCCGTCAGGTACAATTTCCAGCTTTGATTCTTGACTTTGTCGTTTTTTTTCACTTTTTGCTCCAAAAATGTCCAAAATGCTTTGTTTTCCAGAATTCTTCTCAAAAGTACCTAAAATGACAAAAGGAACGATTTGAGGTAATAATTGATCATATTATCACGACTTAAGGCTTAAATGACCCCCTAAAAGCGTAACAAATTTCTCCTTATCAGTATTGTAGCTTACAGTCACTGTTAAAATAGTCTATTTTTGTCAGTAAACATAAATTATTCTATTTCTGATAGTTACTGACAAGTTTCGTATTTTACTGAGAAGTTTCTCGCGTTTACTGAAAAGCAACCCTACACGCATACCGGCACTACAATATACATGGTAGCAGTCAAATAAATACATTTTGAGCAAATAATAATATTTTATTATTATTCTGATGAAAACGTCGATGAAAATTTTATTTTTACGCGTACGTGTCCAAAAACGTCAAACCGGGATTTTACAGTAACATTTAAGCTCAAACTGACACACAATAAACCATAAGGTTCCAAAATTTCGGATACCCCCTCCCCTTTGAGTCTTTGACTTGTGTTACCGCCAACCCCAGTAGAAAACAAAACAAAATCACTTACTTGTCCTATTATGAGATCATGCATATTTGTTTTTATACCTTAAACACAACACATACTTGAACACACACTCATATTATTATCAAAAACTTCCCAAACATTTTCTTTCACTTCTCCTTGTCTAACCATCAATAATTTCAAGATCTAGAAAAATCATGTTGTAACAACCTGTAAAAATCCCAGCTATTAATAAACGTTAATCAAGAAATAATCAAGTGTTACTGTTCACACACCCATTTTTAGGCAAGAATTTAAACTTTTATTTACACTGTGCAACAATGAACCAATATGTGTTATGTGATTTACATTTCACTTGGAACGAGCTCACACACATTCCACAATATTATTGGATAAGAATATACCAAACCCGATAACATTGGTATCACCAAAACACCACAACACACTCACTAAACACTCCCTTGGGTCCCACAATCCTCACAGTGGGCCCACACAACCAAGATAAGCCCAAATACACATAATAGGCCATAATGACACATTAGCCCATCAAGTAAACCCAATAAACACCAATCGGATCCTTAATTATACACATTGGGCCTGATCCAAATCCCCAAGCCCAATAAGCAAAATTATAACACACACTTAACTAATATAAACACACGACCCAAATCACATTTACTTTGGGTCGTTTACTTGGAATTTCAACATACAAGTCATATAATAAGTTACATGGCACGAATAAGGACCTAGCAAGGATTCACGAATGCCCAAGATATAAAAGATATACATTCGTTTACACATTAAACAAACACCAAAGCTAGGTGGACTTAACACGTTAATATAAGCACCAAATTTGGTCGAAACTAGTTAAAACGAGACCTAAGTATGGAATTTTGTTTCCAACGGACACCCACACATCCTAAGTGCCCAAAAAGTATATTCTTACCCTCACCAACGTCATCCTACCCCAAAATACACCAAAAGTACCATCCTTGGATAGTTTTGATCTCGATACAACCATTTATGCTCGAGTTGAACAACGAAAGGGTTGTTGGACATCTAGGAAATCGTTTATGCTCTTAAGTATACAAAGGACCTACACTCTAGTCATTAGTAACCTAGCAGACACCCCTAGCACTCAAACTTGATACACTTGGTCACGTTACGATATTCCTGGACCCAATATGTATACGAATATATCACAATGTCGGTTCTTTGTATTTCCCCAACTCACAAAAATCGAAACATTCAAACACCTTCACACCTTATCACTTGTAAAATAAAGTTGCAATCTTATTTGAATACTCTACCTCCCTAGATTCGTTTATCCCCATATCCTTTATCCTACCACTTTGCTCCCCAACTTGCCATGCACGAATACAAGAAAAACCATGCAATTCATGTCATGCATACACTATCACAAAACAAACATCTAACCTTTTCTTTTCGTGTCCTCTGCCATTCGAAGCCAACCCCAATCAAACAATACCCTTCATTTTTGTTTTCTTTTTTGTGACTTACGCAACAAACCAACCAAACTCATTCTTTTTTTTGTAATATACAACTCGATCTATCCCTCTTGCAACTTGGTAATATTCTCTTATCTCCTTATCCAATAATACACCCACTAGAAGTACCCAACTTGTATAATATGGTATTTCTAAAATTCCATATTCACGATATAATACATACACATGTACACATAAGAAACTTCCACCCATTCCCTTGTTTTTCCTGACAGTCGAAGCGAACACAAAAACACAAAACCACTTTGCCTTCTTGTTCACTTGTTTCTTTCGTGAATAAGGAAGTAAGACCAAGAAACCATGCAAATATTATCCTACGTACAAATGAAATGAACCACTTACACCCTTGCCCAAATAAACAAATAAACTTATCCTAAACCTTGCAACTTGATGAAACATATTCCCTGACACAACAAACCTTATCCAAATCCTTTTAAATATTCCCCTTGTCTCCCCTACATGCCCAATAAACGAGCATAAAGAACCCATGTATAATCACTTATGCGTATAACTCAATCTCACCTATGAAACCCTCTGAGTCCCTTTCATCCCCTGTCGTTTGTACGAGAGGAAGATACAAGTTCCAGGTGAATCGAAAACGTGATCAACTCAAGGTTGCCTCTAAAGTCCTTCCTAGGAGTACAAACGAGATGCAAAGCCCCGCCTCGCCACCTTGCCTCACCAACGAGTTCTCCCCACCACTTCGTGGTGTAGTAAGTATATTTTCCCATACTCAGATTATTCTAGCCTTAGAGTTATAACTAGTTCGAGCCTAGTTGATTCCCGATGATATTATATATACTATCGTTACCCGTTTTACTAGGTTATGAAACCCATCAATTAGTGGTATGGTTAGGAATGGAGTAGGACACTTGTTACACACTCACGTTAACCTATAAAGACACTATGTAACACTTTTAAGGTTACTTTGGCCTATATCAAAAATCACCTAAGTACATAAACCTCAACAGAAGTGACTAAGGTCACTTAGGAAAGGCCTTGTAAAACCTAGTATAAACGCATGCTAGGTCGAACTAAGAGTCTCACCCAGTTGTTTATACACTAAGCAAATGGGCCACACATATAAAGAAGCTTAAGGAAAATGTGCATGCTATACAAGTAGGATGCAATAATTGCAAAGTAGGATGCTATACAAGTAAAATGGTCATATTGTAACACCCCCAATTTTATGATACGCAGCGGAATTCAAACTGGGTGTTACTTCATGGCACAACAGTTATATCAACAGAAAACGAACTCTAATTGAGTCATTTTAAAAGATTTATCATTCAAATTATATAAATATCAGAGTTTACAAAATGATGTCCCAGATGGTTCCATGTTTACAAATTACATTAAATGAGTTTTCGAATGACAATAAAATTTATAGCCTTCTTGAGTATCTGTGCTCCTCCGTGCCAGCCTCTAACATCATAGACCGAAAATACATGCTTAAAATTGTCAACACAAAGGTTGAGTGAAATTCATAGAGTTTATTAAATGGTTGAACATAATATGTTTGTAGTGTGAGTTAATTAGAATCACACCAATGGTTTGAAAATAAAACAGTTATTATTTTATAATTGGACTAAGTCCTGTTTATATTCTTATTCTGTGTATGGGTTATGTTGTTATACACTCCATAGCGTTGAACATTGTCTGGTATTTATTACACTAAGCTCATGCAAACAAAACGTTAACGGGTTACCAAAATTAATTGGCGGATATGTGCCTGGTAGGTATTCTGTCAGTATACCCTATTCAAATATAATGACTTTGATTGAATGTACTAGGCCAATACAAACGGGATTCGTCAATCCCAATAGATCTATTCACAATATACGCGCTCACTAAAGCTAGTGATTAACTAGTTCATGATAAGGGACTTATGTTTGACAGCAATGGTACTTAGTAACAAGAAAACAATTGGATAAACATACAATTTAAAGGCATTGTGTTCGGTTGAAAATAATAGCATGTATATTTGTAAAACAATTAAGTAATAGAAAGTGGGGCTATGAACTCACCGTGAGTTGGATGATGTTTAATGATATAACGAAATCACTGGATAAGCCGGGAAAACCTCTAAATGAAACCTAGAATAGAACGTTGCGACTTAGGTTGGAACAATGTCTAAGAAACAAAAGCGTGCCTATATATGTCCTTATATCGATCATGATGTAGTACTTGGTAGTTGTGTGTATGTCGTTTTATAGAAGCGGTTTATGAAACATTTTTAGTTTATATATCTCGTACTACCGTTCGGGCCATCATAATTCAGAGGTCATGTAGTAAACGTTCGAGGAGATACTTTAAATTGTCAATCCAACAACTCGTCGATCCGTTTACCCAAATGAAACCCCTCACATGAAGCTCCCTAGTTTTGTAGTGCTCGATAAGGAAAATATATGTTTTTGGTCGTTACAAGTTACATGTCCTAAGGTCGAATACACTTAGGAAAGTTTATTTTGAATGAATATTGTTATCTTTATAAGTTTCTTAAGTCTAGTACGGATGTGATATTACTTGCGAAATCTCATGGTCTATCGATGGAGTAGATCCAAATTGTTTTGTTTTGTTAAAACTAAATCTTTGGTTAATGATTTCGGTTTAGAAAGCCTTGAGATCTTAGCCGTGGCCTTGCTGTGGCTTTGGTCTTGGCTACCATGTCTTTGAGACTCAATCTTTGGCTTAGCCGCGTTTTTTGATGGATCTAAACACACACCTTGTGTTAGAGTGATACTTTGAGTTATACTAGCAAGTACGCGGAATATACTTAGTAGTACTTAGAAGATGGATTATATGGTGTATTATAAGTGAGAATAGTTGTATGTAAGTGACACAAAGTTTAACCAAACTTATAGCTTCAATATATTGAATACGAGTGATCTGAATATCACTAGGGTTTACACCTTGAAGCTCTTAGAAAAACGTATGAAGAACTTTAACCTAGGACCTCCTTTTATAGCACAAGGAGTCCTTTACAAGATAAGTATAATGATATCTAAACATAATATACACAAGATCTATTCTATACTTATCTATACACGAATACATAACAGTTATCCTAATGGCAGTGGTAATAGTATGTACTAGCAGTGGTAATGTGTTTCCACTGCTAGTGCATTCTTCAACAGTGGTTACCTCCATACTTAGCAGTGGTTAACTGTTAGTATAATTCCCAACAATCCTCCCCTAAACTTATGATTTCTCTGCAAATCAATAAGTTTCTTCTATCATTAGCATCTGTAAGGATTTGGGGAATTCTTCCAAAAACTTCACTTTCTTCTTAAGGCCTGGATAGCTCTTGAACACTGATCTTGTATCCTATGTATCAAAGCTCTAACCTTCTCAGTGTCTTCATGAACTCTTATCCTTGTTGACAACATCACGGTGAGAATTCCAGCTCTGAGTGGGTATTCCTTTTCTGCAAACATAAATGCATCCACTCCAGCTTTTGTGGAAACATGATGAACCTCACATTTATCATAATATGTCCATGTAGTATTGAGACTTGAAGCTTCAAACTTCCAGTACTTATCATTAGAATCAGTTTCATAAAGTCTTCTTAGATCAACCCATAGCTGCATTTCCTTCACATCTTTAAGATTATCAGCCTTGAATCTTTCTTGAACCAAATTCCATAGTGTATCAAGATCACTTCTATCACATGCTTTAATCAGATCTTCAAACTGAATGAATGATGAAGTTTCACCACCTAATCTTGTAATCTTCCATGTTGAAGCAAAATTCTTAGCAGTGTAAACTTCCCAATCAACAATAGGATGTCTGACTTGTAGTGGATCTGGATAAAAGTATTCTTCTTCTATCACTATCATGGCAGTCACCTGATCTTCTGTAAGCTTCTCAGATTGGAATTCTTGTTCTTGAGCAAATCTAGTCTTCTTAGTGGTTTGCTCTTCAGAAGCTGTAGCTTTCCTTTTGGACTTAGGAAATCTTCTTTCTTCTTCTTCTTCAGAATTCATTGGGATGAAGTCACTATCTTGTCTCTTGACTCTGTAATAAACCCCTTCAATCTGATCATGTGTCATTCCTTTGAACTGATACATCTTCCAACCTCCAGCATGACAACAATAAGTTTTCATCTGTGAAATAACCTGTGCCTTGGTTGGTTGTCTTGGTTTCTTTTGACCTTTTCTGATTGTGCCTATTGCCTCTTGAAGTGCTTGTTGATTCTTCATTTGAATAAAGTCAGATAGTTGTGTTGACTTTTGTTCTTCATTTAAAGTTCTATCTGCAATAAGTTCAATGGCCTTCTTCTTGACCACTGGATCATTTTTAATCAAAAACTCAATCTCTTGCTCAGATGGTACATAAGTGAATTATGGAGCCTTTTCTTTGAGGATAGTAGGTGGAACAGTGGAAATTGGATCTACTTCCATTGGTGCAGTGGTTTCCAACCTATTCAACCTTTTAGTCTCCATGAAACTTGCAATTTCCAACTTTTCTTGTCTTTTCTTGTTGGCAGTTTCATCTTCAGTCATCTTCATAGCCATTTGAGTATCATAATCTATCTGAGCTTGTTCTCTTTTGGAGATCTTCCTTGGTTGCTCATCTAAAACCGCTTTGCCTTTCTCCTATCTAATTCTTTCAATTTCTTCCTCTACAGTGGTAATAGTTTGACCTGCAATGGGAACCATGTGATCAGCAGTGGAAAGGTCAGCAATGGGTTGTGGTTGACTTGTAGCTGTATCCAGAATAGTCTTAGGTAGAATCTGAACACCTGAACCTACTAACTCAGTTGGATCATCAGTATGAAGTCTTTCCTCTATTTGCTGATGAGGAATATCTTGATTAGCATCTGCTTCAGTTTCATTGCTTGCTCCAACTGGTTCATCAAACTTCAAATCTGTGATGCCAAAATCAAAATCAAAATCTGCGTCATCTTCAAAGTCAATTCTCCTCCTCTTAGTCTCAGCATCAGTTTTCCTCCCCTGTTTGGGAGAATTACCCAAAATATTCAATAAAATCCTCTGAGTCTCCATCATGAGATGAGGATGGGGATGAGATCACAATCTTTGCAGTTCTTTTCTTCTGTTTCAACCCCTGCACTTCTTCCTTTAAGGTTTGAATCTCTGCCTGCAGACTTTTAAGATCCTTGGCATGCTTCTCCTTTGCTTGTGCCAAATCCTTCTCCAGAGACTCAACCTGTTTTGCTAGCTTGGTACAAAGTTCTATCAATTCCATTGGTTGCCCACTGCCCTCAACACTTCCAACTGTGTGACCTGTTGGGAGAGGTGAATCATTGGGCATTGTTTCAGTCTCCACCCTAGCTGGACTAGGTTGAAGCCTGGAACTACCACTACTTGTTCCTAGACCAAAGAGGTCAGCGTCAGGCAATGTTGTAATGGGAGGAGTTGGCTGTTTTTGCCTCCTCTCATATGTGTGAGTAACTGGGGGGGGGTATAGTTGATAAGTGGAACTATAATTGTGGGTGTGTTTTGGGTACAACTGGGATTGCTGCACCTTCACCCTGTACCTGTGTAATCTTTGCAAGCATTTGTGGAAAAAGTGGTTTAAATTCCCCATTCCAACCATCTGAAGCCTTATCCATATTTTGAAAAACTTTTGGCTTAAGACAGCGGATTTTGTAAACTCTTTTGTGGGGTTGCAGTGGAAACTCATTTAGCACTGCTTGCACAAACCTTGGATACATCAAAAATTTATAAGGACTCTTTACATTGCCTTGCATACTTGTAAAAATATATTTTGACCAATTAAAAGTCCTATCTGTGGATAAACAAACCAAAGGGTAAGCCATTGTTGAACTGAATTGTTCATAAGAAGTTTTCTTAGGACTTAGGCAATGCAAAAGAGTATGTATGAAAAATCTCCAATGGGGACAAAAACAACTCTTTTTTAAAGTAACCTTTTTGTCAGTTGTATCATACCCCATTGTTGTGAGATGTTGATGAATTTCAGGAATGGGTAATGTGATGAGACCATTGAGATCATCCAATTGGAGAATTCTCCTCAAGGATGAATCATTAACATCAATAGTTATCCCATCCACTGTGGCTCTAAGAGCATCCACAGTTTCATGTGTGTCTCCATCTTCAATAGTGATGGACTCAACAGAGGTCCAAAACTGTTTGATTTGAGAGACATAGATTGTGGGTTTGAGAGTTAAAGTATACCTTACATGGGTAGTGTTGAGAAAGTCCACAATCTGGTGAAAAACAGGGCCACTTTTATCGTTTGACTTTTGTAAGTAGGCCACTTGGTTGTGCTCATCTGCAAAGTTTAATGGTGCCATAGTTTCTTTTTAGAAAAGTAGAATTGTGTGAGTATGAATTGAATGTAGAACACGCCAATTGAGAGAAAAGGATTTATATTGTTAGGGTTTGAGAATTTTGCGCAAGAAAGATTATCTTTGGAAAAGATTTATCTTAAAGAAAAGAATAAATTAAAATTAAGTAAGTAGATAATCTTCTAAAAATTCACCCTATAAGTAAGGACAAAACGGTTTACTCTCAACGGCTAGTTAAAAATTTAGTTACTGACACAACAGTTGTAA
>LBNU01020634.1:21943-54287 GCA_014162995.1 Artemisia annua | reverse complement strand
CATTTGTGGAAAAAGTGGTTTAAATTCCCCATTCCAACCATCTGAAGCCTTATCCATATTTTGAAAAACTTTTGGCTTAAGACAGCGGATTTTGTAAATTCTTTTGTGGGGTTGCAGTGGAAACTCATTTAGCACTGCTTGCACAAACCTTGGATACATCAAAAATTTATAAGGACTCTTTACATTGCCTTGCATACTTGTAAAAATATATTTTGATTAATTAAAAGTCCTATCTGTGGATAAACAAACCAAAGGGTAAGCCATTGTTGAACTGAATTGTTCATAAGAAGTTTTCTTAGGACTTAGGCAATGCAAAAGAGTATGTATGAAAAATCTCCAATGGGGACAAAAACAACTCTTTTTGAAAGTAACCTTTTTGTCAGTTGTATCATACCCCATTGTTGTGAGATGTTGATGAATTTCTGGAATGGGTAATGTAATGAGACCATTGAGATCATCCAATTGGAGAATTCTCCTCAAGGATGAATCATTAACATCAATAGTTATCCCATCCACTGTGGCTCTAAGAGCATCCACATTTTCATGTGTGTCTCCATCTTCAATAGTGATGGACTCAACAGAGGTCCAAAACTGCTTGATTTGAGAGACATAGATTGTGGGTTTGAGAGTTAAAGTATACCTTACATGGGTAGTGTTGAGAAAGTCCACAATCTGGTGAAAAACAGGGCCACTTTTATCGTTTGACTTTTGTAAGTAGGCCACTTGGTTGTGCTCATCTGCAAAGTTTAATGGTGCGTAGTTTCTTTTGAGAAAAGTAGAATTGTGTGAGTATGAATTGAATGTAGAACACGCCAATTGAGAGAGAAGGATTTATATTGTTAGGGTTTGAGAATTTTGCGCAAGAAAGATTATCTTTGGAAAAGATTTATCTTAAAGAAAAGAATAAATTAAAATTAAGTAAGTAGATAATCTTCTAAAAATTCACCCTATAAGTAAGGACAAAACGGTTTACTCTCAACGGCTAGTTAAAAATTTAGTTACTGACACAACAGTTGTAATGGCTAGTTCAATAGTGGTAAAAATTACACTGGCAGTGGTAACTGTGAAATAGCAGTGGGAACTTTTCACCCAAATTTTCAAGAGCAGTGGTAAAATAAAACATATGTAAATTGGACTGCTCTCTTCATAGTTTTTAGCAAACAACCAGATATCAACGGATTTGATATGTCTTTACCATGAGCCGTTTTCTAGGGACTAGCCAACTCTTAATCACTTGGAATATGGTGAGTTGATGACCATATAGTTTTTGGTAAACTATCAACCATAAACGGATTTGTGAAGTCTTTACCAGTAGCCGTTTGCTCTGGACTAGTTGATTCTTATGTGGATTAGACATGGTGAATCAATAACCATTTGTTATGTGTCTCAGTTACACACCTTTTATGATCAACTCCCAGCAAAAATTGGTTATGTACCTGCACATGTTAGTATAAACCAAATAATATGCATAACCAAAGTGTTTTTACAAAGTTACTTTTTAACCAAGCCACTGTTCACAAACATCTCCCCAAAGTCAACCCGATATAGTAAATAATATCTATATTTACTCCTCAACCTACCAAACCAGGTAAGAGTAAATATCTCTCTTAACTATCCCTTGAGATTGACTTTGCCTATATAAAGGGGCTCGAATCACCAATAATCTTCACCAAATACTTTCTATATCATCACCAAATCCTAGAAATCACCATGAGCAACTTTCCAAACATTGTGTACATCTCCTCTGATTCTTCTTCAGATGAAGAAATTCTCATGTCTTCTGATTCATCTTCAGAGGCAACATGGTGGGCTAGTTACTTTCCACCTTGTGCTTCAAGCTCTACATCAAAGAAGCCAAAGAAGAAGGCTGCAGAACCTGCTCTATCACTTGAATTTTACTCCAGCTCCTCTGATGATGATGAGACTTACACCCTCTCCAAGGAGTTGCCAAGGGCTCTGACACAGGCTCTAGGATCAGCTTTGTCAAATATGAAGAAAATCTCAGTTCCAGAGAAGCCTGCAAGACTCCCAAAGCCTCCCAGACAAGTTCTTGGTCTTGCCAGCCCAAAAATGTGGTCAACCTTTGAGAACCAGAGAAAAAGTGCTCAAAAGGCCAAGCACAACTACAAGGGCAAGGGAAAGAAGCCAATGGAGTAGCTGGTGTAGGGTGTAGGTTGTTAGGATATTATGTTTTGTGTTTTGATGATGGATGTTTTTACTCTCTTTCAGTTGTAATGAAACTTGTGAATGAATGAATGAAGTTTCTTTGTTTTTCCTTTTCCACTGTGAGAGCAAAATTTACCACTGTTTGCAATATTGTTTCCACTGTTGTCTTTATCCGCTGCATAAAAGTTAGTGGACAAACAAAATACAAACATATACAACAATTTTAGTACCAGAAACCTCCCCTCAACACCAAAGACCATTAGACATCAAAATTTTATGGATTAAGCCTTCCAATACCTATTACCAAGTACTGAAACCTTCCCACATCATGTCCTTTTGTTAATAAATCAGCTTAGTTATCATCAGTATGTATTTTGACAACTTGAATTAGCTTTTTCTCATAACAATCTCTTATAAAATGATGTCTAATTTCAATATGTTTAGTCTTTGTGTGTTGAACTAGATTTTTAAGTATGGTACTACTATTGTCAATATAAATGATGGTATTCATAAAATTGTACCCATAGTCCAAAAGTTGATTTTGAAGCCATAGAACTCGAGCACAGCAACTTGCAGCAGCCACATACTCTGCCTCAATTGATCAATTTTCCACCATTGTTTGCTTCTTGCACTGCCATGACACCAATCTACATCCAAGAAATTGGCATCCACCTGTTGTAGATTTTCTATCCAAACTTGCTCCAGCATAGTCACTATTTGAATAAGTAACCAACTCTAGAGGAGATTCTCTAGGGTACCATAATCCCAGATGAGGATATGCTTTAAGATATTTGAAAATCTTCTTCACAGCAGTCAAGTGTGAGAACTTGGGAGTGACCTGAAACCTTGCACAAGCACATACTGCAAACATAATATCTGGTCTTGATGATGTGAGATACATCAAAGAACCAATCATAGATCTGTACATGTGCACATCAACTGCTTCACCACTGTTTTCTTTCAAAATTTGATGTGTTGACTTGTCTGCAGGTGTGCTAGAAGTCTTTGCATCAGTGAATTTGAACTTCCTTAGTATCTCAGCCACATATTTGTCTTGATTGATGAAGATACCATCTGGCCTTTGTTGTACTTGAAGTCCCAAAAAGAATGTGAGTTCACCCATAGAACTCATCTTGAACTCATCTTTCATTAGCTTCTCAAATTCTTTGCACATCTCTGACTTTGTAGAACCAAAAATGATATCATCAACATATACTTGAACCAGCAAGATATCATTCTTGTCTTTCTTTTTTTTAGAAAAGTCATTCTTGTCTTTCTTGATGAACAAAATCTGATCAACTCTTCCTCTATGAAACCCATTATCTAGTAGATAAGTAGTTAATGTCTCATACCATTTCCTTGGTGCATGATGCAAGCCATACAATGCTTTAACCACCCTGTACACTTTGTTAGGATAGTCAGGGTCTTCAAAGCCTGGAGGTTGTGAAACATACACCTCCTCATCAATTTGCCCATATAGAAAAGCACTCTGTACATCCATTTGGTAGACTTTAAAGCCCATAAAGGATGCATAGGCTAAGAAAAGACTAATTACTTCAATTCTTGCAACTGGGGCAAACACTTCTTCATAATCAATACCCTCCTCCTGAGTGTATCCTTGAGCCACAAGCCTAGCCTTATTTCTTATAACAATCCCTCTTTCATCCTTTTTGTTTCTGAACACCCATTTGGTACCAATTACCTTCTTACCAGAAGGTAAATCACAAAGCACCCAAACCTTTTGAATCTTGAACTAAAGCAACTCTTCTTGCATTGCTTCCACCCAACTTTCATCTTCAAGTGCCTTGAATACATTCTTTGGTTCCATTTGAGACAGAAAACACATGAACAAACATTCATTCTTGCCTTCATGATTCTTAGATTCATAAATTTCACTGATAAATCCATGAATGTCAGCCATCTTTGATTGTCTTCTAGTCTTCACAGGTGAGTGCACATCCCTTATCACATTTTCAAGAGGATGTGATTTATGAACTGTAGTATGGGGAGTTTGAGGAATTGGAATCTCAGTAGGCATATTTGAGATTTCTACATCACTAGCTTGAGCTTCCTGAGTAACTGGAGTTGTATTTTCCACATCTGGTTTAGCAGTGGAAACTTCTGGCCTAGCAGTGGAATCTGAATTCACACTGCTTTCAGGATTTTCAGTGTTCACATTGGTTGCTTTGAACACATTGCCATCACCTTCTTTTCCAGCATCTTTAGAAGGTTGAGCATCTCCAGTCTTTGGAACAACATCATCATCTGCATAGTCCCAAATTGGCAAGATAATTTGATCTTCATCATCCTCTTGATTCTTGCTTGATTCATCATCATCAACAAACTCTTCTGAACCTGCAAAATCATTAGTAGTTGTACCTGTAGAGATAGGCACATAATTCAGGGTATGAGTTAGAGTATTAAGATCAAACAACCATTCTGGACCAGTTCCTTCAACATTGGGTCTGTTTTCTAGAAACTATATATGCTGATTTTCCTCAATCTTTTGGGTCCTTAAGTTGAATACTCTAAAGGCTTTACTAACCATGGAATACCCAACAAAATATCCTTCATCTGATTTCCCATCAAATTTACCCAGATGATCTATGGTATTGAGAATAGTGACATGACATCCAAATGGTCTCATGAAGTCTAGGATAGGAGGTCTAACTCTAAATAACACATAAGGTGTCTTGTTCTTTGTTTTCACTACTAAAACCCTGTTTTGCACATAACAAGCAGCGTTAACTAGTTCTGCCCAAAATGTGATTGGCAATTTTGAATCTGCCAACAAGGTTCTAGCTGCTTCTATTAGTGTCCTATTTCTCCTCTCAGCTACACCATTTTGTTGAGGAGTTCCAACTACACTAAGTTCTCTTTTAATACCTTTATCTCTGCAAAAATCATCCATAACTCTATTCTTAAACTTTGTCCCATTGTCACACCTGATAATTTTAACTTTCAAATCATTTTGGTTTTCTACTTCTGTTATAAAGGTCTTAAGGATGCCAGTTGTCTCATCCTTAGTTCTAAGAAAGAAAACCCATGTGAATCTACTAAAATCATCAGTCACAACAAGACAATACTTCTTAAGATTTATGCTACTCACAGATGTAGGACCAAACAAGTCCATATGTAACATATATAGTGGGGGAGCAATATAGTTAACAAGTTTTGACCTGCAAGAAGCTCTGCGTTGTTTGCCTTTGAGACAAGCAACACAGGTTTGATCATTTTCAAATCTTTTTTGAGGCAAGCCTCTTACCAAACCATCTTTAACTTATTTATGGTTTTGAAATTTATATGACCAAGTATTCTATGCCATGGCATGGATTCATCCACTGTGGCCTTTGCAATCAAGCAAGCAAAAATCATCTTTAGCAACAATGTTATTCATATCAAAGCTATATAGGTTGCCTTTTCTAGGAATTTTAAGAAGGATCTGAATTTCATCAGGCATCTTAAAGTCTTTAGAAAGAAGAAAGCACATATCTTCAGTAAAAAGAACATTGTTTTTCTGTGACACACTAAAGAGATTATACTTAAGCTCTTTTTCATAGTACACAGGTTCAAAATCCAAGTTACTAGTTTTGATTACACCTTTACCAGTAACTCTACCATTTACTCCACCTCCAAAGTTGACAAATTGTCCATCAAAAGGTTCAAAATTGGATAGATAGGACTTGTTGCCAGTCATGTGCCTTGAACATCCACTGTCTGTATAGCCTTGATCTAATTTCTTGGTCTTTGGATGTTCCTGCACATATAATAAAGGAGTTAGTTTCCTTTGGAGACCCAAGCCATGATTGACTTGGATCTGCCTCGTGTATCAATATAGTTAAATCTATCAAAGGTCATTGATACACCATTGGGATTGGTTGTTGAGGTAATTCCTTTTGGTTTCCATTCCCAACGTGCTGAGGCCTTCACAGCATTTCCCATGTTACCCCTGTTCTTGTTTACAACTCTAGCAGTGGGAACTTTTGACTGTGCAGTGGAAACTGCTGGTTTAACTTTTGGTACCCACTCTTGGTTATAATTAACCTTTTTACTATAAAAGATCCTTTTTCCTATTTGTGCAGATTTAACAAAAGTTGTTTTAGGTTTTGCACTTGAAACAAGTGATTTGGGGTGAGCAGTGTTAACAGTTTTAGCAGTGGCAAAAGGTTTAAGCCCACTTCTTAGTTGAACTGCTCTTGGGATCATGTTATTGTATGAATTAGGGTGCGATTTGTTTTGAGACCTGTTTGATTCCACCCTCTTATTCCCAAAAACTTCCCTTCTCCCAACATGATAGTCACATTTAGCATGCAAATGATCAAAACTACCACATATATGACATGCTTTATTGTTCATGACAAACTCACTACCTAGTTGTTGAGATTTTACATGATTCCAACTCTTCTGGTTACCCCTAGGAGTTGATGACTTGTTTCTATACATCTCTGCATACCTTACAGTTGGTATAGGTTTATTAACTTGTTTCCTAGGTTCCTCTGTAATGGTATCAACAACTTGTGGGACAAAATTCTACTTTCTTTTTAACACTTTCATCTACAAAAGATGAATCACTTGCACTTTCAAAAGCATCAGATTCATGCTTAACCTGTTCCTCACTTTTCAAAAATTTGGGAGGGCCATATTCAAGACTAGGTTCCTGAAATTCTTCTAGGTCTGTATGTGCTAAATCAATACCAGGAGGTGCTGGAACACCCCTTAGTGGTGGAGAAACTGAATTGTATCCTAAACCAGACTTAGCTTTGTTTGTGATTTGTGCTTCACAAATTTTATCAATTGACTTAGACTGATAATATAAGGTGTCAACAGATATATTAACATTCTCATTCATCTTTCTAAATTTTTCAAGCTCTTCTTTAAGTGCCTCATTAACTGCTATCTTATGATCTAGCTCTCTTCTTAAGACTACCATATCATCATTATATTTAGTCTCATTTTCTCTATAATGCTCTAGTTGTTTTTCTAACACAGATATGCCTCTTTTATGATTTGACAAATTGTAATTAGCAGCAAACAACTCTGTTCTTTGGTTTTCTAACAGTTCATTTAGCCTTTCACATTCTCTAGAAGACCTACATGTTTTAAAGCAACTTTCATAATTTGTACCTCAGAGTCAGAGAAGGCCAAGAGAGCATGTTCTGTAGCAAGAAAAGCAGCATCTGAGGATTCTTCCTCTTCACCATCAGCCATGAAACTCCAATCATAGCTCACACCATCAATTGCCAGCATTGCCTTTGGTTCTTCCATAGTTGGTTCTTTCTTTTGCTTGTACCAAGTGGATCTATTATCCTGCTTCCTTCGTCTTCTGCACTCTCTAGCAAAATGCCCCAACTTGTGACAGTTGTAACATTCCACTTTCTTTTTATCAAACCCTGCAATTTCATTACCATTGATGTGAATGGGCTTTCCAGTCTTTTTGAAGAATTTCTTAGCTCTAATGCTAAGAAGTGCTATTTGCCACTTTATGTCCATCTCCTCCAAGTCATCATCATCAACTTGCTCCAAATCTTCATGAGTTAATATTGAGCCATTAACTTGAGTTGAGATGAAGGCATAAAAAGTAGGATCTCCAAGACCAACAACCTTCTTTTTGGAACCTGCAGTGGTAACAATTGCATTACCAGTGGAAACTGTAGAACCAGCAGTGACAATCTCCTCATCACTGTCATCTTCAGAATCATCATCATCAACAGAGGATGACAACAATGCCAAGCTCCCAGAGCTTGTACCAAGCTTCCCAGCCTTCTTCAATCTTTGCTCAATGAGTTTGAAGTTATTGTAAAGATCATTGAGTTTCATACTTTCAACCTCTGGTTTGTTTTCCCAGACTGTGACATTAGTATGATACTCAGAAGGCAAACTTCTTAGAAACTTTATATTGAGGTCTTCCTGATCTACCTCAATTCCAAACACAGTCAATTGTGTTACAATCTTCTGAAGTTTGGTAAAGATACTGTCAAGAGATTTATTACTTGAAGCAGAGAAATTTTCATAACTTTGCTTCAACAATATCTTTTGAGTTTTCTTGGTAGAATCATTACCACCAAATACTGACCAGATCTCTTCAAAAAGTTCTTTTGCTGTTTTGTACTTGCTGAAAGCAATGATCTGATCTTTAGGAAGAGTCATTAGCAACAAGCTTCTTGCCTTCATGTCATTCTTCTTCTGTGTTCTTTCATCACTAGTAGAAGGTGCAGAAACTGTTACTACTTCTTTGTCACCAACTTTCTCAATCTTCTTTTCAGGCTTGAAAGAGTCACCAGTTAAGATGATCTGCCACAAAGCATAGTCTTGAATGAGAAAGTATTGCTCAATCATTATCCTTCACATCTCAAACTCATTAAGTTTGAGCTTGGGAAGTCTTGCAGCAGTGATGGACTGGTTGTTTTCCATCTCCATTGATCTGAGTGAAGTGGTTAAGCTTGTTCCTTGGATCTTCTAAATCAAAGTATCAGAACCTGGCTCTGATACCACTTGATGGATCTAAACACACACATTGTGTTAGAGTGATACTTTGAGTTATACTAGCAAGTACGCGGAATATACTTAGTAGTACTTAGAAGATGGATTATATGATGTATTATGAGTGAGAACAGTTGTATGTAAGTGACACAAAGTTTAACCAAACTTATAGCTTCAATATATTGAATACGAGTGATCTGAATATCACTAGGGTTTACACCTTGAAGCTCTTAGAAAAATGTACGAAGAACTTTAACCTAGGACCTCCTTTTATAGCAAAAGGAGTCCTTTACAAGATAAGTATAATGCTATGTAAACAGAATATACACAAGATCTATTCTATACTTATCTATACACGAATACATAACAGTTATCATAATGACAGTGGTAATAGTATGTACTAGCAGTGGTAATGTGCTTCCACTGCTAGTGCATTCTTCAGCAGTGGTTACCTCCATGCTTAGCAGTGGTTAACTGTTAGTATAATTCCCAACATTTTTGATCTCAGCCCTAGGCCTTTAGGCCATTTGGTTTTCCTTAGCCGTGACAAAATACATAGTCATTTTGGTACAATAAGGGGCCGTTAAGATTTTTAAGAAAAATATCATTCGTTATGCATTTTTAGGAGTTGAGCTTCTTTGAAACGGAAGGAAAACATCGTTCCGGACAACTTTCGTGTTTTAACTTTTTGATGAAACGGAACAGAAGGGCCTCGTTCAAAAAGGTCAGCTGCTTAACAGCTTGTTTTGGCAGTTTTGGCATTTTTGTTTTGCTAACTTCTTTTGGTCGTATCTTTTGACTCGTGTACTCGTTTTGGGTGATTCAAATTGATATGTTTTCCTTGTAAAGTCCTCTTTAACAGTAGGTAAGTGTCTAATATCATGGTTATACTATTTTGGTCATATTTCATAATACATGTCACTAGTTTTCATGTTTACTTGCATAAAGTTAACATATAGTTCTCTTAACTTGTTTCAAAGGTTATTGTACATCATGAACACAACATAAAGAACATATATAGCATAATTAAAGTATAAGAAGTATGAAAATGATGTTGAGCAAGAAAGTGTGTTAAGGTTTCTTACAACTTTTGGCTTTCTAAAGAAAGGAAGTTAAGAACAAGAACTAGGGCAAGAACTAGGATCTCTAGCTTCCAACTTCTCTAAGCACTTGACACCAACTTGTGACTACTTGAGAAGGCACTTGAAGTCTTCTACTAGAACGCTTCTTGTGTGGATGGAAGATCACCAAAGATTGGAAGAAACTAGAACTTGGATCAATCAAAGCTTAACAAGAGCTTTGGAATTTTTATGGAGCTTGTTTTCTTGAATAATACTTGAAGAAGAAGATCAAAGAAGAGTATGTTTGTTTGTTGTGTGTGGTGAACGACAAAGAGGGAGGGGGAATGGTATTTATAGGTTCTTGAGGAGGTGATGAGCTAGGCGAGTCACTTCCTTAAGGGTGAAGAGAAGCATGTGTCCTTAGATTAAGCATAACTTAGACATTAAGTTAGTATAGGTGTAGAGATCTTGGACAAGGCTAACAAAACCAGGCCAAGTGTCCTTTTGACTCTTAAAAATTCCACCTAGGGCTGGAGTTGAGGAGGTTAAGAGTTTTAGACATTTATCTTGCCTTTACGGAGTGAGTTTTAGTCCCGGTAATCGCTAACTGTAAGTCTTTAAGTCACGAAACTTAAAAACCGGGTATCCTAAAAATATGAACATCTACGAAATATTAAAACATATCAATATACTTTAAAAAGTATATTAAATGAGTGATAAGTTTTATCGGGGTGCTTAATTGTCGTAAAAACCTAAAACCAGAATTGTTAAATATCTAGTTAAGATATTTAGGAAGAGAATTTCAACTTAACTTCTCTTAGTGAGATATTTTGAAAGATACTATCTAAATAATATCTAGTTGATGACTAGGTATATGATTAGGCAAGAAAATTTTTAAATGTATTAGTCAAAAGGTGGTGCGGGTATCGGGAGTGAATAGTAAAAGTGAATAGTGAAAATGAATAGTAACCCGAAAATGCAAATTGTTACAATAATTTAATTACCGGGCACCCGCCGTCACAATGCGTGGTACAACGAATTAAATGTTTACATTTAAACATACTAGAAAGAAGAAACATAAGTACTTGCACAACAATACATAACATTCTCATGAAAGATTTTCTACATTGTCATCCTCATTGCATTATTATGGTACACATATTTAAATAATTGAGTAAAACTATAACCCTTCGTTTATAGTAAAGAGTTTTGGTAAGACCAGGTTATTCAACAGGGACTGAGATTGCTCTTAGATATCAATTAACTAATCAAGATGACTTAGAAAGCTTATGCAAATGTTTACTGTGAAATTCAAGTATGAGACAAATATTATTACTTGGATAGTTGCTATAACTTGGTGATGGTATATGATAATGATCTCAGAGGTTAAGTAAGTTCAACAAATGATAAGTTGTTTTTGTCAAAATAACGTTTCGTTCTTATGCCCGAGTTTCTATTCTAGTCATGGAACTTTGGTCGCTTCGTAATAGGCTTCGGTGTTGTTTCTTTTTCTGTTAGCTAACAAGTGTGGACCCAAAATAGATATTTTAATATTACTTTTGTAAGTGGGGCCTACATTAATCCACTAACTCGTCTATATTGGGAGAGTATGAATTATAAGGTTCTCCCCATTCAGATGAAACAATGGAACGTGGGGCCCATTCTCCCTTAGCTAACAAAAATAAATAAACAGCCCCTTCGTCGGCCTAGGAACCGTCGGGGTAGGATTACGTCGGCCTAGAAAAGTCGGTCTAAAGATAATAGTTTTCCTTGTGTATTCATATCTCTTTTTGATTTGCCTCATTTTCCATACTTGATCCATCTGAATCAACATATTCTTCTGACCCTGCAAAATCATTAGTGTTTGTACCTGCAGAAACTGGTACATAATTCATAGATTGGGTCAAAGAATCCATATAAAAAATCTAGCTTGGACCCGAACCTGCAACAATAGGTTGATTTTCTAGAAACTCAACATGCAGATTTTCCTCTATGTGGTTGGTTCTCAAGTTGTATACTCTAAATGCCTTACTAACTATAGAATATCCAACAAAATAACGCTCATCTGATTTACCACCAAACTTTCCTAAGTGATCAATGGTATTCAGAATAGTAACATGAAATCCACATGGTCTCATAAATTCTAAGGTAGGTGTCCTACCTCTAAAGACTTAAAATCCTTAAAAAGGCCTTAAGGCTCATTAAGCTTAAATAACCAATTTGGAGAATAAGCACTATATAAGCTAATGGTTAAATGAAAGTGACTTATTATAAGCTCAAATAGAAGCCCAAAAAGTTTCGGATCCAACGGACCATTAAAAATGTTATTTGGCCTTAACGTTACACTTAATCCAATAAGCTTCTGGGAATTTAATAAGATTATAGAAAATGATAATCCTTGCTAAATGTTGTTTTTGGACCAAATATGTAAATTTTATGAAACTTTGGGTAAAAAGTGTAACTTTTATGAAAGTTAAGGGTTAAAACTGCCAAACTGAAATTCTGAGGTAACAAACTGATTTTATAAATACTTTTGGGTAAAGCATGTAATTTTGGAAGAGATTGGGCCTCAAATGTAAATATATATAGTTTTGGACTACTTTTGCAAAATATATAACTATAGGGACTGAAAGTGTAAACTTTTTAAAAAGTGTACCAAAACTGTCATTATACTAAACTAAGAGTATAGCTTGATTATTTGAGAACCATAAATGGTAATATGTAAAAATTTGGTAATTAAAGCTACGAATGGAGATATATTGAAACTAAAGGGCCAAAAGTGTAAATCTCATAAACATATATCGAAATTGTCATTTTGATAACTATAAGGTAACAAAATGAGAAATTGGAAACTAATAATGTTAATTTGTTACATTTTGAACACCTTGAACCATAAATGTCATTTCACCAAAGTAAAAGGGCTAAATTGTAAATATCAACCACTAGGGTCTAAAATGTATATTTCCCAGAACTTGAAGGTTTAATCAGTAACATTATGACTTTACTAACACACTAAGAACTCACAAGTTATAACACAAGAAAAACATCACCCAGGTATGTTAAGCATAACTTAACACCCACTAACGTTGAAATAACGATATTCACTAAATCTAAACATATAAAAGCAAGATAATATTATATATATTGTTCTTGAACTTCAAGCATTTTAAGCTCCTAAAACACCTAAACCACTAGAAACTGAGCTTTCCCTAATATCCAGGTTGTGTGTTGGAGTCGTTCTCAAGTTGCACTTCATATCACTTATTTGCCTACACACCAACTAAGGTGAGTTAATAGTCCCACTTTTTATATGTTTTACAAATATGTGAGGAGCTACATGCTACACCTAGAACACAAGTATTTTTATTTTTCATGTATGCTATTACTGAATGATTATTGCCTAAGACACCCACACTTGTCAATTACTCCCTCTGTCCCATAATTATAGTCCACTGTTGACTTTTTAAGTCTTCGTTTTGCAAATTTGACCTTACATATTTTTATTTGTGTTATATAATATTTGAAAAAATTATATCAATGTAAAATACATTTAAAACTCAATCCATTCATATATTTTTCATCAAGTAATATATAACACAATAAATATATTTAAGGTCAAAGTTGAAAGCTTAAGACTTCTAAGTTAATAGTGGACTATAATTATGGGGTCGGAGAGAGTATATGAAACTCCCTTATATCATGAACCTTAGTCACTTACTAAGTTATAAGTGAACGCGAATATTGTGAATAGATCTATTTGTGCTTGACAGCCCATTTACGCTAGCCGTGAGATTTCCTTTGTGAAGCCGGCAGATAGCCAAATGCACATTATTTGAGATATAATAGGAGAATGAGAAACTCCTACCCAAGGGCCCCTATATTATGTTATACACGTTAAAGTTGAGTTCATGAGACTTATGTCAATATGCATACGAAACACACACCACACACACAACACCTGTTATATTATTGAAATACTTACCTTGTGTTCAAAATGATTATAAACACAAACACTATGGATTCAGTGAACAATTTTGTTGACTTTTAGCATGTTTATGTCAGGTAATTGAAGGAGCATGGGTCTTTGGTGTAAACATAAATTTTATCAGTCATTTCAAACACCAAATGTCAAAAATGGTTGGCTAAACATTGAATAGTTCTTTTCACAACTGAATTGAGTAAAATGTCTCTTTTGGGTCGTTTTCTATAATTATGACTGTGATCCTCTACGTAACACCCAATTAAGTCTTCCGCTGTTGTAATCAAATTTTGGGGGTGTTACACAAGTGAAGTTTGAGGTAATCGGGTTGTACTTTCAAGAGTTTTTGGTTAATCGGAACGTGTTTTGGGTAAATTTGGTGCACTTTGGGTCCTTTCTTGGTTCTCTAGCTCACATAAAAACACACCCTTTGTAAGCATTCTCAAAAACTTGTTCAATCCTGTTTTTTGGGTAAAGGGGAGTAATCCTGCACCCTGGTAAATATATTAAAAACCAAACGTTTAAGTACAAATGGAATGTGGCTGAAGTACCAGATTAACCTCAAGCTTAAACAGCTTGATAAACAAAAAGCCTATAGCCTATGACATGCCAAAAGCTCATAACAACTTCTAGAATCTAAAAATGAACCTAGAAAAAGAACTAAGCAAAACAAGCTAACCAACTGCTGCCGTGAATGATGGACTAACATCAGTAGTGGAGTGAGGAAATAAGTTAGCCGATTCATCAAACTCGTTAACAACAAAATCTTCATCACCACCTTCATCAGTAGCCAAAGCAGCATATGGATTTGACGTAGCTATATCGCTTTCCTTAGAGGATAAACCTTTAGATTTCAACATAGATGACGATGTAGGCACATTATTCCTATTAGTAACTCCCTTGTTTGGCTCACTAGTAGTCTTCTTAGGCTCATACCTAAGATTCGGTTTGACTGAGATACCAACCTGAGTCACTTTACTAGAGTGGGCTTTACCCTTCTTCTTCTTATGATTTACCTTATGGAAACCATCATTAAGAGGCTCTGCAGGAGTAGCAACACTGGGAGTAGAGACAACAGGAGGACTGACCACGGTTTTAGGACAATGCTCCTGGGTATGCCCAAAAATCTTACATGAAGTACACCTGGGAGGCCTCCATTCATACTCGACTCGAATAGTTTCTTTAGTAAACCCATCCCCTATAAGAGAGGGGACACCAACAGTAATAACCTCTACAAGCTCAGCCTCAGAACAAATCTCGATTAAGCACCGAGCAAAACTACTTCTACCCCAAGAATCCTTACACATAGAGCTAGTGTACGAATCAAGCATAATAGGTTTACCAAGAAATGAAGCAATCAAGTTAATACCATCATCTTCAAATACTTGAATAGGTACATCATGTAATTTAACCCATACCGGAATACGGGTCAACTCTTCCTTACATAATCTAGTATCAATTGACCATTTCTTGAGAATGATCGGTGATTTGCGTATCAACCAAGGGCCATCTTCCAATACTGCTTCTAAACCAGCTTGAGTATCAAATTTGAAAAAGAAAAAACCTTTTGCATTCAACATAATCTTTTTCAATCCATATTTAGCCCAATTATTTCTAACATAGTATTCAACCACAGGAAACGCCATTCTATTACCAATAAAGTAACCATATAGAGTGTATTCAAGACGTGCACTAACCTTTTCGACCACTCTACGTGGAATAGAAACATTAACTCCGTCACAAGCTGAATCAACTTGGACAATAGGAGACTCATGAGTAGGTTTAGTGGTCGTAGATTTAGCAATTGTTTCAACACTAAAAGCCTCCGCCAAACCACAAACAGCCTCCATAACCATAGTTCGAACATCACTTTCCAATTCATTCCACACCGAATATGTACCTTCTTCACAACCCTTGGTGAAGTCATCAATATCCTTCATAGTTTTAAGCGACACACCAAACAAAATATTAATATAATCATGCTTACTTTTAGTAGATTTGGTCTGATCGTCAGTCGCTATACTAGGATCTGAAGCAACCGAAGAGGCGTTCGCCACAACGGAAGTGTTACTAGTATCATTCACGGTAGCATTCCTTTGTGTCTTCTTATGTTTCCTTACAGTCACATTCGACAACGAATACGTATCATTCACGGTAGCTTGAAGACCATCAACCTTAGCAACATCAACTTTCTCCATAACGATTATTAAAAACAAACACTAAGTAACGAAACCCTAATTAGTGATTAAAAGAAAACACAAAGATCCACGTCAATCTTTACTTCGAGTGCCTCAACAAAGTCGAGGCATGATTAAATACCAAACAAAATCAACCGACTTCCATCATTGATGCGCAACAGGAAAAGATCGATTGAAAAGAAACCTAAACACTAATCGGCGATTAAAAGAAAAACCCTAAAAAAACCGAAACCCTAACTCAATCAAGTCTGATCCAAATAAAAATAATGTTATAGGACTGAATTAAACCCTAACTCAATCAAGTCTGATCCAAATAAAAATAATGTTATAGGACTGAATTAAAACTAGTTAACCGTCCAAAACACAATCGTTATAAGGAGGACAACAAGATTGGAAGATTAGAGATCGAATTTTAGAGATGGTAAGGGTTTTTTGAAATCGCCCATAGTAGACCAGAGAGAAAGTCAACTAGTAGCTTTGTATAGTTTTGTTACATCTTATCTTGATGTGTTTAAAAGTGATACAAAGTGCTAAATGTATATGTTTTGCTAAAATGAAAAAACTAGGGTTTAGTGTGTTTATGCATAGTGCTCAACTTTTTTGACGTTTATGTACAAGTTTGGTTATTTCTTGCTTATATGGTAAATCTTGTTGCTTGTGGTACTAGTTTGATGATCCAAACGTGATTAGTGGTGAAATGGTGAAAACATAAAAATAAGACGATATATACACTTATGTGTATATATGTATAAATCGGCCATACTAAAAATAAGTAATTATTAAGGTTTTGAAAAAATAAAATTTTGGCTCAAGTGGTGAAATGTGAAATTAGTGCTTAATGGTTTATTTGGAATAGCTTATTGAATAAACTATAGCTGATTGTGTAGCTTATACAAAAGTGATTTTAGGTCGTATGACATGGGTCGAATACATTAAATTTTGACCAAGTTTGGCCTTTTGACTTAATGGCTTATTAATAAGTGCTTATTTGATCTAATTAATTATCGTTACGTAACTAATTAAACTAAAAAGGAATTGGGCTTAAACTTATATTTTTGGGCTTGTGATCCGTACAGTTAGCCCAACCCACATTCGGCCTCTTTTGACTTTTTGACCAAATATCGTGACGAACGTGTTAAATTGACTTTTAGAAACTTAACTTAAAAAGGTTAAAGGGTTTTCAGACTAAAAATGAGTTATTGGGCCCATTATAGACTTTTCGGCCCAATAATTATTTCGGGTGACAAAAATAAGTTTTGAAATATTTTTCAACTCACTATAATTATTTGACGTAATAAACGATATATATCAATTAAAGCCATTTTGGACTCGATTTGACACTTTAGGCTTTTTGGGCTTGTGATCCGTACAGTTAGCCCAACCCACATTCGGCCTCTTTTGACTTTTTGACCAAATATCGTGACGAACGTGTTAAATTGACTTTTAGAAACTTAACTTAAAAAGGTTAAAGGGTTTTCAGACTAAAAATGAGTTATTGGGCCCATTATAGACTTTTCGGCCCAATAATTATTTCGGGTGACAAAAATGAGTTTTAAAATATTTTTCAACTCACTATAATTATTTGACGTAATAAACGATATATATCAATTAAAGCCATTTTGGACTCGATTTGACACTTTAGGCCCAGTAAAGCTAATATATAGATTTTCGGCCCAATTTCATGAATGTTGATATTCAACACTAAGAATATTTTCGGGTAAAAACAGACTAAAAGATGAAATAAATTATTTTATAATTAAAAATATTAATTTTTCCAAATTAATATTTTAGAATTATAAGACTAATAAATATAATTGATATATTTACACACTAATTGATATGTTTAGACATTTTAAATAATTTAAAAACCATTTGACTAGATTTAAAGTGATTTATAAGTAATTTAAATTATATAAATGATTTCTTTTCAAATGAATTAATAAAAAATGATTAATAACAATAACAATAACAATAACAATAACAATAATACATCAAAATTTTAAATTTACGCGTTAATATAATTAAACATTTTAAATATTTTACAATTCATGTTAATAAATTAAAAATGATTTATAAATAATTTTAGGTTAATATAATTAAACATTTTAAATATTTTACAATTCATGTTAATAATATAAAAATGATTTATAAATAATTTTAGTTAAATATATACGATTGCTATGATTTTTAAATGACTTAAATTAATAAAAAATGATTTAAATTAATAATAATAATAATAATAACAATAATAATAACGATAAAAATAATAATAATAATACATCAAAATTTTAAGGTTACGCATTAATATAATTAAACATTTTAAATAATTCACAATTCATGTTAAATTAATAATAATAATAATAATAATAATAATAATAATAATAATAATAATAATAATAATAATAATAATAATAATAATAATAGTTAATGATTGAAATTAAAAAAAATTATATTATATAAAAATTATTCCTATGATTTATAAATGATTTAAATAAATTGATAATATTAATAACAATAATAACGATAATAATAATAAGGATAATAATAATTATAAGTGATTTATAAGTAATTTAAATTATATAAATGATTTCTTTTTCAAATGAATTAATAAAAAATGATTAATAATAATAACAATAACAATAATATATCAAAATTTTAAATTTACGCGTTAATATAATTAAAACATTTTAAATATTTTACAACTCATGTTAATAATTTAAAAATGATTTATAAATAATTTTAGTTAAATATATACGATTGCTATGATTTTTAAATGACTTAAATTAATAAAAAAATGATTTAAATTAATAATAATAATAATAACAATAATAATAATAATAACAATACATCAAAATTTTAAGTTTACGCATTAATATAATTAAACATTTTAAATAATTTACAATTCATGTTAAATTAATAATAATAATAATAATAATAATAATAATAATAATAATAATAATAATAATAATAATAATAATAATAATAGTTAATGATGAAGTTAAAAAAATAATTTATATTATATAAAAATTATTCCTATGATTTATAAATGATTTAAATAAATTGATAATATTAATAACAATAATAACGATAATAATAATAAGGATAATAATAAATTAATAATTATAATAATAATAACAATAAAATAAATAAATTGATAATATTAATAAGGATAAAATAATAATAATAATAATTATAATAATAATAACAATAATAATATTCCTTTCCGTCCTAAAATAATTGTCCTCTTTTGACTTTTTGAAGTCTTACTTTTTAAACTTTGATATTGATTATTTTTCGTTTGTGTTATATAATAGATGTAAAATACATGAATGAATTGATTTTAAAATGTGTATTTAACTAATACAATTCTTATCAAGTGTTGTATAATAGAAACATTATAGAATAAAGTTAAAAAAGTGAGACTTTAAACAGTCAAATTAGGACAAATATTTTGTGACGGAGGGAGAAGTAATAATATTTATAATAAATTAAATTAAATAAAACTTATTCCTATGATTTAAATAAATTAAAAGTAACTTAAATAAATTTACGCATATGAGTTATTTTAAATAATTTAAAAATTATTCGAGTATATTTAAAATAATTTATAATAATCTTAAGTTATAAATAAATGATTTCGATGATATTTAAGTTAATTAATAAATAATAATAATAATAATAATAATAATAATAATAATAATAATAATAATAATAATAATAATAATACATCAAAAATTTAAAATTTACGCATTAATATAATTAAAACTTTTAAATAATTTACAACTCATTTTAATAATTTAAAAATGATTTATAAATAATTTTAGTAATATACGATTTCTATAATTTTTAAATGACTTTAATTAATTAAAATGATGATGATGATGATGATGATGATGATGATGATGATGATGGTCATAATACATCAACGCTGGCATTTTGTAGTCTTGGGGTTTAGATGGCTATGCACTACAGGAACCGATCCAAAAATCTGCGCTGGCATTTTGTATTGTTTTATGCGGTCTCGAATGAGTTTAATGATTAATGAGACTGTGGTTGTGATTGACATCAGGGTATGCTTTTTGCTGGTCATTATGAGCAGGTTGTGGAATTATGTGAATCTTGGTTGGGGTATGGGGTGGTTTAGTGTTTACTGGAGTTACGTTTTTTACGAATGGACTTATTGGCACTCTAACACTAACAACCTTATACTCTTTTTCCTTGTTCAAATTTTTCCCACTGGGTACACTAACAACCTTGTACTCTTTTTCCTTGTTCAAATTTTTCCCACTGGGTTTTTTATTTGGCAAGGTTTTTTAATGAGACAAGGTGCAAGGATGATTGTTGACTTTGATGTTTCATCCTCTTCAAGATCTGTTATGGAAGTTATTTGCAGCTGCTGTTGGAATACTCAAGTCTGCTACTTGTGCTCTTGCTGCATTGTTACGGGATCTCAATTTTTTGGTCAATTTTTTGGTTATTACAAGTTCTCTGTCTATTGATGGTTTTTGTTGCATTTGGACTTTTGTTACATTCAGCTTCTCCCCTATTTTCAGTCTTAGTATAATTGCTTTCTATGGGTCATATGGGTATGGTGATGTTTGGAACTCCATTGGTTGATCCCTTTGGAGACCTCCATGTATTCAGAGTACTCATAGGGCTATAGATCAAGCTGTCTTCTATGCTAAGTCTGTTTTCAGGGGGTTGTCTATCTGGTTATGTACTTGGTTTGGTAATTAGTTTTGTTATTTACCATCTGTTGTTATGGTTTTTGCTTCTAGGCAAGAGTTTATTTGAGTTAGGGTTTGTCCTACCCTTTTCTCTCTTGTGCTATCTTTTGTACATAACTTTTTCATTTTATTTAATATATTTTACCTTGGGAAAAAAAAAATAAATCAAAATTTTAAAAGTTGCGGATTAATATGATTAAACATTTTAAATAATTTACAATTCATATTAATATTTAAGTTAATAAATAATAATAATAATAATAATAATAATAATAATAATAATAATAATAATAATAATAATAATAATAATAATAATAATAATAATAATAATAATAATACATCAAAAATTTAAAATTTAAGCATTAATATAATTAAAACTCTTAAATAATTTACAACTCATTTTAATAATTTAAAAATGATTTATAAATAATTTTAGTAATATACGATTTCTATAATTTTTAAATGACTTTAATTAATTAAAATGATTTAAATAGATAATAATAATAATAATAATAATAATAATAATAATAATAATAATAATAATAATAATAATAATAATAATAATAATACATCAAAATTTTAAAAGTTGCGGATTAATATGATTAAACATTTTAAATAATTTACAATTCATATTAACAATTTAAAAATGATAAATAAATAATTTTTGTTAAATATATACAATTGCTATGATTTTAAATTAAAAAAAAAATTATTTAAATTAATAATAATAATAACAATAATAATAGTAATCATAATAATAAATCAAATAATTACGATAATAATAATAATAATAATAATAATAATAATAATAATAATAATAATAATAATAATACATCAAAAATTTAAAATTTACGCATTAACATAATTAAAACTTTTAAATAATTTACAACTCATTAAATAATTTAAAAATGATTTATAAATAATTTTAGTTAAATGTATACGATTGCTATGATTATGATTTTTAAATGAATTAAATTAATAAAAAATGATTAATAATAATAATAATAATAATAACAATAATAATAATAATAATAATAATTGTTAATGATTTAAATTATTTTGATAAATTAATAAAAATTTTTTTTAAATAAATTGATAATAATAATAACAATAATAATAATAATAATAATAGTTAACTATGATTTATAAATGATTTAAATAAATTGATAATATTAATAACGATAATAATAACGATAATAATAATAATAATAATACATCAAAATTTTAGTTAAATTCATGTTAATAATTTCAAAATGATTTATAATTAATTTTAGTTAAATATATACGATTGCTATGATGTTTAAATGACTTAAATTAATAAAAAATGATTTATAATAATAATAATAATAATAACGATAATAATAATAATAATAATAATAATAATAATACATCAAAATTTTAAATTTACGCATTAGTATAATTAAACATTTTAAATAATTTTAGTTAAATATATAACAATCTATAATAATGTCTAGGCAGTACCATTCTTATATACAGTACTTTACAGTACCAAATTGACCAATCACAATTTAGTAAATTACTTTCCATTTATTTAAATCATCTTATTTTAGAAGGGTATTTATGGTATTTCAAATATCAATAATAAATAAAATAACAATATATATCCTAAAAAGGTGCTAGAAACCTAGAAACTCACTCAAAAAAACCTGAATCCTCTCCTCTCTAGATCTGATATTCGACCAAAAACAAACTGCCAAAAACTTGCAGCCTCTCCTCTCTAGATCTAATTCACCTTTATCATTCACCACAACAATCACCTTAATCAAATCGCAATCTCAAGTTTGTTCGGGGTTGAATTTAATACTCGCAGCCGTGTAATCATGTCGTAATCACAAAAGACGAATAAGTAAAAGGTTTGATCATGACAAGTCGAATTAATGTTCATATATTTTTGAATTGTGTTAACAGGTAATTTTTTTTTAATCTAATCAATTCATTTTAATAAATACTCGTAAGCTCGATGTTGATTCTATAAATAAGATGTTGATTCTATAATCAAAGTTAGAATCTAAATGTCATCACGAAAGAGATATTCAAAGAAATATTTGCGTTAAGTACTTCTTTAAAGCATCTACCTGTCATCACGACTGGTTAGATGTGGGATTATTTAGACTTGAATGAATAAGTTTAGCTAACTGAATATAAATAGAAAAACAATAAAATCAAAGCCATGGATTGCAGTGAAAAAGTAAAAAGATTGGTTATGTCTTTTGATGACATTAATAATAATAAAAAAAAAAAAAAAAAAAAAAAAAAAAAAGACATGGTTTGTGTTTGTTTTCTTTGGTTCGTTTAAGATCTTATTTTTTATTTTATTTTTTTTTTATTATTTTTTTAATTGCATTAGCTAATACTAATATGATTAAATATTTAATTTTTAGTTTTTATTTGGCAACAGGTATTGAGGTTTTGTATCGTTTTTTAAATACGCTTAATTGAAGTTTATGTGGCCACCGGAAAACACACATGTTTTTGGAAGGCGTACACCTATGTTTAAATGAATTTGGAGAAAGCGCAGCGCACGTAAATTTTTGGAAGACGTGCACATATGTTCAAGTGAATTGGACGAGAAAGTGAAGAGTGTACACATGTTTTTCAACATCGTGCACATTTATATTTAACAAGATACTTGTACATGAATTGTATTTTATTTAATATCAAATTTTGCTATGTTTTTGGTTTGTTATAAATTTTTAGAGGTTACATGTGTATGTTTATGTTTTTGTCATATATGCAATTACCATTGTTTTCGAAAGACGTGCATATATGTTTTTAGAATACGTGCACATATGCTATAAAAAAACCTTCAATGTTTAAAAAAATTGTAAATTGTATACAATGAGTGAACACATATAAATTGACATTCTTAAAAAAAACATATGCACATTTGTTTTTTTTGTTTTTTTTGAAAACTTGTTTGCTGGGAAAAAAAACTACAAAAAAAATCCTTTTTTTTTAATTCCAAAAATTAATGGATTTAAAAAAAAACGTTTTTTTTATTGAAAATACTAAATAAAAAGTAAAAATATATTTTTTACTATTATACCCTTTTGAATTAAATAAAATCCTTGAATATTAAAAAAAATCTTACATCAATGCCATCATGTATTATTAACCATTGATCAAATGATCAATGGTTTAGATTGCTCTAAAGTGGTACTGTAAAGTACTGTATCTAATATTGGTACTGCATAGAACGCACCCCCTATAATAATAATAGTTATACATCAAAATTTTAAAATTTACGCATATGAGTAATGTAATTAAACATTTTAAATAATTTACAATTCATGTTAATAATTTTAAAATGATTTAAAATTAATTTTAATTAAATATATACGATTGCTATGATTTTTAAATGACTTAAATTAATAAAAAAATGTTTTAAATTAATAATAATAATAATAATAATAATAATAGTTAATGATTTAAATTAAAAAAATAATTTGAATTAAATATAAATTATTTATAAATTATTTAAAATAATTTAAAATGATTTAAATAAATTATAATTGATTTAAATCAATGACTTTTGTGTTTTTGGAAAGGACAAAAAAATAATTAAAAATATTTTAAATAATATGTTAATGTCACCATCCAAACTTTTAACATTTACGCATTAGGGTAATATATTAAAACGTTTTAAATAATTATCACCATCCAAACTTTTAAAATTTACGCATAATAATGATAATAATAATAATACAACGTTCAGATTTTGTTGTAACGAAAAAGAATATAATTAAACATTTTAAATAATTTACAAATCATTTTAATAAATTAAATGTGATTTATAAATAACTAAAATTAAATAAAAATGATTTCTATGATTTTTATATGATCTAAATTATTAAAAATGATTTAGATTAATTAAAACCAATTTAAATTAAATATAAATGACTAACTATTTAAAAATGATTTAAACTAATTAGATTAGAAATTATTTATGTAAATTATAAATGATTTAAATCAATTGAAATGATAGACTTTTAGAGAAGACATGTCCTCACGTTTAAAGTGGTGACCAACGTTGTAAATTTAACTAAAATATGATTTATAAATGATTAAAATTAGAAATAGAATTTAAAAAATTTAATGAAATGATTTAGATAAATTATAAATTACTTAAATTTCTCCAAAAGTGTAATTAAAAATAGAATTTAAATTGATTAAAATTATTTTAAATAATTTTTAAATGATTTATAAATAATTTAAAATAAATAAAACATTATTTTTTATGAATTATAAATGATTTAAATATAAAGTGATTTAAATTAATTAAAGATGATTTAAATTAATTAAAAATAATTTAAATTAAATATAAAATATTTTATTAATTAAAAATGATCATGGTTTAGGTAAATATTTTTGGCGAGGACATGTCCTTGCTAAAGTAATTAAAAATAGAATTTCAATTGATTAAAAATATTTTAAAATTTATAAATGATAAAACGAGTAAGGAATTAACTGAGCTCAGTTCACATGAGTAATCAGACTGATATCTGTAACCAGGAAGATCATGTAACTGCAAAAGAGAGTACGACAACAAATCGGCTACAAAAGAAAGCAGGTAAAAACTCAAAGTAATAACTACAAAATATTTAAAACAAACAAGCATGAAACAAGACAAACCTTTTTCCCCAAGTAATAGCGATGCAGACAAACTCAAACTCCCTGTGTAACCATTTTCTAATTTTTCAATAGCTTGAACAGAGAATAGAGCAGCAGAACATGTGGTTGCAATTCAATTAAGGTGCACTAGAGGGAAAGTTAGGCAAACACTGGGTGTTGATAACAAAAATCAACATATTGCAAGGTAAAACATAAAAATTTGAAATATTACAGTTATTAAAAACAGTACCTTTCTATCAATTCTGCAGATTTTCCAATATACACCCCAAGAGCAGAGCATCAAGTTGATTTTCTCCCTTAGGCCCCAAAGAGCCAAGACTAAAGTCAGTTGTACTATCCTTTAAATCAACTATAGCTACAAGAAAGGCAGGCTGCACATTTGAACAGTTAGCAAACAAAGTGATCAGAAAAATACAATAAATGCAAACAAATATGCATGTGTACATAACATGAAACTGAAATCAGTAAGTGAAACGTTGATCTTTATCACGATGAGAAGAAAAATGAAACAGACCTGGTAATATGATGCCGAAGCAAGCATCTTAAACGTGTTGACAACATCTTCATCTGAAGGTGATTTATCACTTATGATCATTATGATAGAATTCCTAAAATCTGCAACCTGGAAATAACCACGGACTGGATAGAACATTGAACGTTGTTTTACCTGCTTGTGTCATCCAGACCAAAACAAGCATTCCCAGACACGTATGGTTATAAATCATCAGCATTCAAGGGTAATCCCCTTTACCCAAAAAGAATAGAGAGAGCACTTACAGCACCGGAACTTCTGTCGAAGTAAATCATAAAGAGTTAAAACATCAGATTCACGGTCCTTCGCATCAAAGTACCTAACAAATGTGTAATGTGGAGCTGCTTTTTCATCCAAAAGATGCCTCTCAAATTCTCAATTAGTTTGTCCATTACTTGGCNTTAGCAAGTTCACATGAGTAATCAGACTGATATCTGTAACCAGGAAGATCATGTAACTGCAAAAGAGAGTACGACAACAAATCGGCTACAAAAGAAAGCAGGTAAAAACTCAAAGTAATAACTACAAAATATTTAAAACAAACAAGCATGAAACAAGACAAACCTTTTTCCCCAAGTAATAGCGATGCAGACAAACTCAAACTCCCTGTGTAACCATTTTCTAATTTTTCAATAGCTTGAACAGAGAATAGAGCAGCAGAACATGTGGTTGCAATTCAATTAAGGTGCACTAGAGGGAAAGTTAGGCAAACACTGGGTGTTGATAACAAAAATCAACATATTGCAAGGTAAAACATAAAAATTTGAAATATTACAGTTATTAAAAACAGTACCTTTCTATCAATTCTGCAGATTTTCCAATATACACCCCAAGAGCAGAGCATCAAGTTGATTTTCTCCCTTAGGCCCCAAAGAGCCAAGACTAAAGTCAGTTGTACTATCCTTTAAATCAACTATAGCTACAAGAAAGGCAGGCTGCACATTTGAACAGTTAGCAAACAAAGTGATCAGAAAAATACAATAAATGCAAACAAATATGCATGTGTACATAACATGAAACTGAAATCAGTAAGTGAAACGTTGACCTTTATCACGATGAGAAGAAAAATGAAACAGACCTGGTAATATGATGCCGAAGCAAGCATCTTAAACGTGTTGACAACATCTCCATCTGAAGGTGATTTATCACTTATGATCATTATGATAGAATTCCTAAAATCTGCAACCTGGAAATAACCACGGACTGGATAGAACATTGAACGTTGTTTTACCTGCTTGTGTCATCCAGACCAAAACAAGCATTCCCAGACACGTATGGTTGTAAATCATCAGCTTTCAAGGGTAATCCCCTTTACCCAAAAAGAATAGAGAGAGCACTTACAGCACCGGAACTTCTGTCGAAGTAAATCATAAAGAGTTAAAACATCAGATTCACGGTCCTTCGCATCAAAGTACCTAACAAATGTGTAATGTGGAGCTGCTTTTTCATCCAAAAGATGCCTCTCAAATTCTCAATTAGTTTGTCCATTACTTGGCACTAGGAGGATCTAACATGCTAAGAAAGAACATTGCAAATCCATCATAGATAGCTCTTTTGGATCCACATTTAAGAGTAGCATTAACCGTGATTGCCTGAAAGCAGTAGAAACTACGTGAATGTTTATCCTGGAAAAAGTCATTTGCATAAACATCGAGAATAAATAATCAATCACATTTGACAAACTATAGAATGCACAATTTTAAGTTCACTTGACTAAGGGAAAATGAACAAAGTAGCAATGAATACAACAATGTTTTTTGGGGAGAGAAAGAAACAAAAAAACAACTTCCCAGAAAGTAAAAAATAATTATAAAAAACCAATTTTTGGTTTTGTTTGCGATATCGAAGGCATAAACATATAAAATTTGGCTATTTTGTTCATTTTCCCCATGACTAGACATCATAGAAAGACAGATGAGACAAACCTTTCTTAGCGCGAAACTCTTTAGTGTGGCGTCTTATCAGCTTTCTTGTTTTTGTTATAGTTAGTTGCCTAGCAAAAGGAGCTCTGAATCACTTTCACCCCAATCACCTGCCATGTGATCATTCTCCCCATCGCCTCTCATTGTCCGCAGCACAATGGCCTTAGCCCTGCGACGCTGAGAATTTGGAATAGTCCCCTAATCGAGATGACAGATCCCTCACCTACACCCTCAGGTGGTCGTTTAGGCCAGGTTATTAGAGCCTGATCGGCTTTACCAGAGGGACCACCGTCACTGTCAATAAGATTGAGATCAGTGGTAGGGATACCAGAAACAGTCGTCTCTTTGCCTTGACCGCGTAAATTACCTCTGAACTTCTTACCCTGTACCGATAGAATCATACGGTAAACATGTGTTAATGTTTGTCCGGTTTGTCCAATACTCTATGCTCTTGTAATAAGATAACATCACATTCATCTAAATTATGCTACTCGAATCATTGTGGTTATCAGAATAAGTATCAAAAAACCCTAGTTGGCTAACATCTAGTTTATCCTAGTTAAGATTTTACACCTGAATAATTAACAGGTAGATTTACAAGATGGAGCTTAACATTTAAAACTCACATTAGGGTATTTTTGTACTTCTCAGACTTGGATGGAGATTAAACTCTCACAGTGATGCTAATGATAATTAGAGAAGAGCAGTTGAAGTTGAAACATAGTTGTTTAATCTAAATTTGATACAACCCATAGCATGGTAATAGTTGCAGTAGATTAAAAGCCTATATATAGTGGTGGACCTAGAATCTGTGAACGGGGACTGAATTAACTATATTCCAAAAATGCCCCGATAATCCCTCATCAATCAGTAGGATAACACTGTATAAGTGGTAAAACTGCAACGAATTTAAGCTGATCTTTGAGCTGGCATTATAGGAGTTGAAGCCAAGGAATCTATATAAAACTTCTTGTAACGATTAAAAAAAAGAGGGGGTAGTTTTCCCCAACTGTTCCAATAAACATTTAACAGGAGTTTATCAATGTCATTTACCTGCATTCCTTGATTTGAGAACCCCCCAAATAATATGTTTCTTAACCCTTGAGAACAGCCTCCTCCAGGTTCCATTAAAGTCCACACGATAGAATGTATCCATACACAACCTTAGCTCACTTACAGCAAATCTAGAGCCTTCGTACTTCACTAGTAGTTCAACCTGTTCCGTATAATGAAGGAAGATACATTAATAGAGTAAGAAAGAAAAAAATACTAGCTACTGTTAGTGTTAGTGTTGGCAGCTACTGTTTATTAGGTGTGGCAAGAAAGGAATTTTAGACAGTTTAAGCAAGAATTCAGAACAGAGGAAACTTTGGTGACACTCATTTCTGAGAATGTTTAGTTTAAGCTGATGGGGCTAAGAGTCAAGAAATCAAGAGCTGTTCTGAAAGTTGCAGAAAGATGGAAGCTAAGATGGGCAGATATGGCTTTAAAAGTCATGGTGTGAGATGGTTAGAAAGTAGAATTGGTCTTGGATGGGGGCTAGTGAGCCATCAGCCATGAAAGATGGGGGCTACTTTGCCTTAACAAATGCTAATTAGATTAAAAGCATGGTAACAGTTGCAGTAGATTAAAAGCCTTAGCCCTGCGACGCTGAGAATTTGATACAACCCATAGCATGGTAACAGTTGCAGTAGATTAAAAGCCTATATATAGTGGTGGACCTAGAATCTTTGAACGGGGACTGAATTAACTATATTCCAAAAATGCCCCGATAATCCCTCATCAATCAGTAGGATAACACTGTATAAGTGGTAAAACTGCAACGAATTTAAGCTGATCTTTGAGCTGGCATTATAGGAGTTGAAGCCAAGGAATCTATACAAAACTTCTTGTAACGATTAAAAAAAAGAGGGGGTAGTTTTCCCCAACTGCTCCAATAAACATTTAACAGGAGTTTATCAATGTCATTTACCTGCATTCCTTGATTTGAGAACCCCCCAAATAATATGTTTCTTAACCCTTGAGAACAGCCTCCTCCAGGTTCCATTAAAGTCCACACGATAGAATGTATCCATACACAACCTTAGCTCACTTACAGCAAATCTAGAGCCTTCGTACTTCACTAGTAGTTCAACCTGTTCCGTATAATGAAGGAAGATACATTAATAGAGTAAGAAAGAAAAAAATGCTAGCTACTGTTAGTGTTAGTGTTGGCAGCTACTGTTTATTAGGTGTGGCAAGAAAGGAATTTTAGACAGTTTAAGCAAGAATTCAGAACAGAAGAAACTTTGGTGACACTCATTTCTGAGAATGTTCAGTTTAAGCTGATGGGGCTAAGAGTCAAGAAATCAAGAGCTGTTCTGAAAGTTGCAGAAAGATGGAAGCTAAGATGGGCAGATATGGCTTTAAAAGTCATGCTGTGAGATGGTTAGAAAGTAGAATTGGTCTTGGATGGGGGCTAGTGAGCCATCAGCCATGAAAGATGGGGGCTACTTTGCCTTAACAAATGCTAATTCTACAATATGGAGAATAAGGAAGAGAAGTCCATTTGATAGTGAGGCCTTGATAAGTATCTCTTCTATAGATCATAATTGTGAGGTAAGGAGGATGCTGCAATTTAGGTCTCTAAGTGTGAAGTTGGGAGTTTCAGCACGAATGGACATTTTGTCTGTCTCTCAGGTAAGGAAATGTAGTCATAGGTTGGTGACTTGGTGAATAGAATGTGCAGAGAGGATAGTTCATGTCTAGTATTGTTCAGTTAAGCATTGTATGCTTTGGTATAGCTGCATGTGTTTTGAGTGTTTGGCATGTCATTGCACTCTTAATAGCTAGCTTATTGTAATCTCTTATATGGTTTTGATTAATATATATTCACCTTTTCTGAAAAAAAGAAAAGAAAATGCTAGCTGGACTTGTGAATAATATCATAAATTTAATCCTCGACCAACCTGGCTTATCTTGATATTATGGAATTCCCTCATTACCCGAGGTCTAGACCTTTTCTCATCATTTGGTTTATTTATCTTCTTTTCTTCTTGAGAAGAACGACCAGTTTTTGAAGTTTTAGTGTCCTTATATTCCATCTTTGATGGAGCAAAATTCGAAGAATGAAGTTGTAGCACAAGTTCATCTGCAACAGATTCTTCACATTTTCTGTCAAAAGATGAAGATGAGTGCTATGACTTTCCCATTCTGCCCCTTAGATGCCTGCATGTGTGGTGGCATCACCAATGATTAGTAATATGCTTAAGAAACCTGACACCAAAGAAACATTATAATATTAAAGGCGATCAAAAACCCACATGTGTCGTATCACCATGGATGGATGAATGATTGCTTCCAGATGTTACTGGCACTACATAAGGGTTGGATCAGGAGGATCCCCTGATTCTTTTGTTGAGTGACTGCTTAAAGCAGAAGCCTCATTCACAACGGAACCTTTTTTTTGCTCGTCTTAAACCAGAAGTGCTTGTTTGATCATCTCTATGCCAACGTTGAGAACTGCATGAAATGAGCGAGCTAAAACTATCCCGCTAACAGCAGCAAGCAAAAATCTACCCTGTTGACCATACAAAAACGAACCATTTAAATGCAAAACATGCACAAACCCTGTCTAAGCAGCTTCATTTATATTTTATCTCCTCTTCTATTCTGATTTAAGCCTTTGACACAGAAACAATGTCTTACAATTGACATTATGTAAACAATGGTGACTTATCAGAGCTATCAATATGCGACAGGCAGCTTGACTAACGGGTGTAAAGGGGTTTAGCTTGGAACGGGTCACTTATAGTACTGCTTGAAACGAGTTGAGACATTTTCATCCATTTAAACTTAAAAACTATTCTTATAATAATAATAATCACAAAAGAGACACTATTATAAAAAATTATTAAAATCTTTAAAGAAAATAAAATAACAGGTTGAATGCATCATAATACTTTTAGACTGTTGACCAATTTGACTCTTGCCATCTCATTTCAAATTTCTGATTTGGCTGAATTCAAATAAAACCCAAGCCAATGCATATACAATGATATTAAAAAAGTGAAACTTGTGAGAAAATATATGTTGATCAACATATGCTTCTCAAAGAAAACCTTAAAGCAGATTTGCACTTACCAATAGCACTAAATGATTGACTCTTTGCTTTAGATGAACTCGTTAGAGATGGATCTGATCCTGATGCCTCCTTTTGTATAGATGAACTTGCACCTGGACCAGTAGAAGAGCTCTTTGAGGCATCATTTAGAAAATTGCGTAGTTTTTTAGGAGGATTGTAGTTTAAGTTCCAGAACTGTATGAGCCAAGCAAAATCATGAAGGCCGACATTTAGAGATGGTGAACTGATTGAATCATTCTCTAATTTTGACTGGTCATTCAAAGCTGTGTCAAATGCAACATAACCATTACTTGGAGACTATGAAAGAGAAGGGATGGGTCTGAGAGAGAAATTCCACCTCAACGATAGCAAAGTTGATCTGAAAGGATCATATATTTTGTCACGTGTTATGCATATCCCTAATATTACATAAAACATACAACGAGAAACATGAATATAAAAGAAATAAAAATGGAATACAAAACACGACTTTCTTCTGCTAAGAGTTAATACCTTGTTAGATG
>LBNU01020633.1:28063-44373 GCA_014162995.1 Artemisia annua | reverse complement strand
ATCTTAATTGGAATATATTTCACCCATCTCGTTGACTCAGAATGAGAAGGAAGGAGCATGTCATCAATGTAGTTACGTACCTCTTTAACCCGAAACACTCCATCACCGGTCAAATCGCATATCCATCGGTCTTGGGAATTGGATAAGGACACCGATTCCAGCAGCGTAGACAACTCTACCAGAAGCTGTTGTTCGAGACCATCCCGTACGCTTCTACGAAAGGAATGATTCACCAAAGTATCCATTTTAACAGCCACCGAGACATCTTTGTTCAACTCCAAAGCAAACAAGCGAGGAAAATTGACACTAAGGGGTTTATCACCAAACCATCTGTCATGCCAAAAACGCGTATCTTTACCATTCCCTACACGTTTTTTACAATGAGATTTAAAATCGAACCCTTTATCTTTTAACAAGTGTAATTCCCGCACAATAGAACACCAATTGGACGACATATGAGTCGGATGAGAGCCAATCGAAGAACCATACAAAGCTCGGATAACACGAAACCAAAGGGAACCATCTTAAGACACAAACCGCCACACCCATTTAAGAAGAAGGGCACGATTAAGCGCATGAAAGCTCGAAACACCTAAGCCTCCATTTTTCTTGGAAGCTAAAACCTTGTCCCAAGCAGCCCACGTAATTTTCTTATCCAAAGAATCTGCTCCATTGAAGAAACGATTTCGGATAGCCTCCATAATCTTCAAAACACCTCTAGGGACCTTAAAAATCGACATACTATACAATGGAGAAGCGCCAAGCACCGACTTTAAGAGAGTTAATCGACCACCTATAGAGAGGGTTTTTACCTTCCACTTAGAGAGACGCGATTTTAACTTGAGAACAGTGTCATCCCAAGCCTTGTGCCTAGACATACTCTCTCCTACCATCACACCTAAATAACGGAACTTATTTTGCATAATAGAACAGCCAATAGAAGATGCCGCCTGATCTACAACATCTCGCGGAACACCCACACCCAACACTTGACTCTTATGAATATTTATTTGCAAACCAGACGCAAGGAAAAAACACTTAAGAATGTTTAAAATACTTCTTAAGTTGCAATCAGACCACTCCCCTATAAACATAGCATCATCAGCATAAAAAAGATGGGAAATGGAGATCGATCCCGACAAGAGAATTCCTTTAAACAAACCCTCATCAACCACACGTAGAAAAGACAAATGCAATGACTCCATAACAAGTTTAAAAAGATAAGGAGATAAAGGATCTCCCTGTCTAAGACCACAATGAAAGGCGAATTCATTGGAAGGACTCCCATTAACCAATATAGAAGCCTTGGCAAAGCTGAAAGTTCCTCGAATCCATTTACACCAAATCGACCCAAACCCAAACGCGTCAAGGACATCTAATAAATAATCCCAGCGAACCGAGTCATAAGCCTTAGCAAAATCTACTTTAAAGAACATAGCACGCTTTAAAATATGAGAAAAAAATATGTGATTAGAATTTCTTCTCAATATTCTCATTTCAATAATTTTTCATCAGTACCCTTGGGCTGAATAGTGCTCTTTGTTAATAAATGCATAAACCCAACAATTTATTAAGTCAAACAATTTTTATTACCTAATACAAATAGCCCAAATCATCGTTAGCCACACAAATTTATTGAAATTGGATTTCGGTAGTCTTTTGTTATACGGTTATAGTATCACTCAATCCAATATAAGTTTGGTGATTTACAAGTATCTTTTAGCTTGCCATTCCAAAATTTTGAAAGAAAACATATTTCTGTGTATGTTACTTATATGTTATGAACGTCAAGTTTTTGCATTTTAACATTGCTTTGTCAAGGAAAGGTTTCAAATGCTGCAGTAAGTTTATGTTTGTACGATTAATGTGTTCGTTTTCGCATTGTTCATTGGCAAACAATTTTATTTTTATTTTTGGGCAGGAGAGTTACAAATTTAACATGGGTTAGAGTACTTGATCAGCCCATCATATTTGCTCCGGTTGGTTTAAGATAAAGAAAACCTAAATCACTCATATAACCAATAGTGTATGTTAAAAACTCGCCTAAGTGTACCTTCCACATTCATGTTTCATATTTTCTCACATCTAATTATAACAAGACGCGTCTTCTAAGTTGAAAAAAGACATTTATAAACATGGCGAAACAAATGCACGCTCAATGTATCTATAAATTAATTATGCATAGGTGTGAGTAACAGTATAACAAAATACTATACCGAAAGAATCCAATTTCTATATATTAATGTTAGGTTAGCCTTCAATGTTTCCAATCTCGGCATAACATACAAGGTATTGTTCAAATCCTTCAATGTTTCCAAAAAGTTTCGGGCCTTACGATCAACCTTTTAAAGTCTAATCTTTTTGGAGTGGGGATTCCATTTGCTGATGTCCAGAACTTGGCAATGCTAACCGGTTGCCAAGCCTTAAACTTCCCTTTCACATACCTTGGTCTCCCAATTTATTCTAATATGTCTCGATGTAAAGGGTGGGATCCCATCATTCAGAAGTTTACTCGCAGGCTTTCTAAGTGGAAGGCTAACTTGCTCTCCATCGGCGGAAGATCCACCTTGATTACTTCAGTGCTTGGTACTCTCGGTAACTACTTCTTCTCTATGTTTCCCATGCCTTCTCAAATTAATAAACGTTTGGAAGCTATTCGATCTAAGTTTTTCTGGGGTCATACTGTACTTACCACTACACTATACTACACCGACAGGTACACTGCCTGGTGGGATTGCAAGCTTCTCAAGATCACTTGAGAGGTAAAACCTGTTGCGTGGTCGCAATCCCACGTCATCAGACCCGTCGAGAAAATTCTCGGTGAAAGCATTATCTCGTTTGGTAGAATCTAAATCGATTAGAGTTGGAGAAACAAATCAAAATTTTATATGGAACCGTTGGGTTCCACGCAAAGTTAATATATCTACATGGGGTTTGTTATGTTTCTTTGTGGGCAATATGACATTGGAGAAAACGGATTTTGCATGCTTCCCCACATGATGTGGATAGTGTTAAACAAGAAGACATTTTTCTATTTATAGAAAGACTTTCTCTTCTTTGGATATACAACAGATGTTCGCTTTCCAACCTTAAGGGGTTTGGATGGGTTTCGAGTCCTCGTGGAGCTATAGTTTGACATCTTTGCATCAGGTGTGTTGCTGGTTTTCAGAGTTGATATGATATGGTAGTATGGTTTTGGGATCTTAGTTTGGTTTTCTCTTTAGATTTCTTGTGTTTGCTAGGTGCTCTTGCATGGAGCCCATGTGGGTTAGTTTTACTTTTGTGCCTTTTCTATATACGGATCTTTGCTTTTTGAAAAAAAAAAAAGGAAAAAACATAAAAACAATCATCCACTTATAAAAGAAAAAAGAAAAAAAATAAATTTACAATAAAAAAAAGTAAAAAAATCAACATGTCAAAGAAATTTATTCGAGAAGAACAAGTATGAATTAATGTTAAGAATACTAAGTCATACTCATTTCTCAAGAATAACCTTGTATTCATATCAACTTGAATAAACAACACTCACTTGAGTATATAAGCCGAACATATTTCTTTTACTTGACCCATGTGGGATGGAGGCATACCTTTTTTTTTTCTTTCTTTCTTTTTGTTATCTAAAAGTAGCAGCCATCTCCAATTTCATGGATCTTTGTCCAAATTTACTATTGTTGCGATCATTGAAGCAACCATGGTTCATATAAGCCTTCATCAAGTAAGTACTTGAGATAAAAGAATGTCGTGACTTAATTACATACGCTCTTGCAAGTTGCATGAATCATATCCGATCCTATTAATCTTTTCTCAAACCATAATATAAATATACAGACTCAGTACATTGGCTATGTTTGTCAACATGTTTATGGGGGTTTGAGCTTTTAAAATAAGTTAGGGTCCGTTTGTTATGCATCGTTTATATTCAAAGAATGGATTCAAAGTGGTGTCAAGATGTTTGGTGTGAATAAATTTGTCTGAATGAAATGAAAATGTCAGAAAATCCATACACCTTTGAGAAGGCTGGTTTCAATATTTCACACACTACTTTTGAGTTTTGTGTTTTTCTCACACCAAAAAACACATACACAATAATTTATTATATTATCTCTCCTCACTTTTAATATAAATATATAATAAATTAATTATTTTCTCTCTCCCCCTTTTCTTTCAATATATACCAAATCCAAATCTCATTCTAACCCCATGATCATACCAAACGGGCCCTTAGTTTATAAAATAAGTCTTGTTTGTCACACATGTTTATGGAGACTTATGCCTAAGCCCATTAAAAGAGGCTTATGGGGATTATAACTAGTTAAATTACTTAAATATCTTTCAAAATATAATGAATTATCATGCAAAAGCTAGAAATATATCTGAATTTAATTTGATGCATTCTTATGCGATTTTACATTAACAAACTTCAACTCCAGCTAATTCGCCAAACAGCTTTAGAAAATTATATGCTTTGGCTTTCAGCTTATAATAAGCCCCAACTCAAGCCTCAACTCCAGCCCCAGTCTGTTTCACTAAAAATACGTGACTACTCTACAACAATCTTTTACACAATTGTATAAAGATTTCCGTTCCCGAATGATAAATATTAACTTACTAGTTTTTATGAGGTTATCAACTTAAGTTTATTGCTTATTTAAGTTTATAAGCTAAGAAAAATAAATCGATAAGCCTACAAAATGAGCTAATTAGCAGATGTCACAAAAATAAGATTTTACTCATTTTAGAGAAATGTTATGCACATGTTTCAATTCTCGTACTTTTAAAAAACTATTCTGGCGAGCCTAAACGTCGTCTGTGAGTACTCAATTAATTTATTTTCATTACCTCTTCTTTTTCATGTTTTCTACGTTTTTAATTATTGTGCGAAATTGAGGTGTCCGTAAAAAGCATTTACGGGATTAAGTTGTATGTCGGTCTAAACTGAAGTTTATTGGCATTCGTCACAACTCCTTTTTACTTTTGGGCTCAAGACTATCAAATGAGAGAATTTAATTTGGATAAGAAGAATATGATAGAATCACAACCACAAATTTCAAATACACATATAAGAATATATGTATCTTTTCATTATTTTTTTCTCATTTAAAATATGTGATTAGAATTTCTTCTCAATATTCTCATTTCAATAATTTTTCATCAGTACCCTTGGGCTGAATAGTGCTCTTTGTTAATAAATGCATAAACCCAACAATTTATTAAGTCAAACAATTTTTATTACCTAATACAAATAGCCCAAATCATCGTTAACCACACAAATTTATTGAAATTGGATTTCGGTAGTCTTTTGTTATACGGTTATAGTATCACTCAATCCAATATAAGTTTGGTGATCCTTACAAGTATCTTTTAGCTTGCCATTCCAAAATTTTGAAAGAAAACATATTTCTGTGTATGTTACTTATATGTTATGACTTATGAACGTCAAGTTTTTGCATTTTAACATTGTTTTGTCCAGGAAAGGTTTCAAATGCTGCAGTAAGTTTATGTTTGTACGATTAATGTGTTCGTTTTCACATTGTTCATTGGCAAACAATTTTATTTTTATTTTTAGGCTGGAGAGTTACAAATTTAACATGGGTTAGAGTACTTGATCAGCCCATCATATTTGGTCCGGTTTGTTTAAGATAAAGCAAACCTAAATCACTCATATAACCAATAGATTATGTTAAAAACTCGCCGAAGTGTACTTTCCACATTCACGTGTTATATTTTCTCACATCTAATTATAACCAAGTAAATTACATAGATGGTCCCTGTGGTTTGCCCAAAGTTTCACCCACATTCCTTGAAAGTTAAAACTTGCACGGATAGTCCCTATCTCTGAAAAGAATAACACTAATAGTCCCTTTTTTAACTGTCGTTAAGTGACTTCCGTTATAATTTACACGTTAGTCCCTTTTGGTTAAATATCGTTGCATCGTTTATCCTTTATAATAACGGTCGTTTATAACTTAAAGTTTTTCGAATTTTTCTTACGTTTTCATACGTTTTCATCCGTTTTTATACGTTTTCATGCTTTTTAATCCGTTTTCGTCCATTTTTATACGATTTCGTCCTTACGTTTTCATCCGTTTTCATGCGTTTTTATACGTTTCCGCTCGTTTTTCTTACGTTATTGTCTGTTTTCCTACGTTTTCATCCGTTTTTATCCGTTTGGGTCCGTTTTTATATGTTTTCGCTTGTTTTTATACGTTTTCTTTATTTTTCTTAAATTTTCATACGTTTTTATCCGTTTTTATACGTTTCATACGTTTTTATATGTTTTCGTTCGTTTTTATACGTTTTCTTACATTTTCATCAGTTATTTTTATGTTCTCATATGTTTTTCTCCGTTTCGTTCCGTTTTCATCCATTTTTATTCATTTTCGTCTGTTTTTATACGTTTTGGTCCATTTTTATACGTTTTCGTCCGTTTTATAAGTTTTTGCTCATTTTTCATCCATTTTTATCCGTTTTCATCTATTTTTATCAGTTTTCGTCCCTTTTATATGTTTTCGTCCATTTTTCTTCTATTTACATATGTTTTATCCATTTTTATGCGTTTTCGTTTGTTTTTCTTACGTTTTCATCTGTTTAATACTTTTTATCCGCTTTTATACGTTTTCGCTCATTTTTCTTACGTTTCATACATTCGGTCCGTTTTTATACATTTTCATTCGTTTTTATATGCTTTCATCCGTTTTTCTTAAATTGTCATACACTTTTATCTATTTTTATACATTTTTGTCCGGTTAAATATGTTTTTATACGTTAACGGATTAAAATGTATAAAAATGGATGAAAACGTAAGGAAAACAGACAGAAACATAAGAAAATGTATAAAAATGGATAAAAACATAAGAAAAATGAAGCGAAAACATATAAAACGGACGAAAACGTATAAAAATGGACCAAAACGTATAAAAACAGACGAAAATGAATAAAAATGGATGAAAACGGAAGGAAACGGAGAAAAACATATGAAAACATAAAAATAACCGATGAAAATGTAAGAAAACGTATAAAAATGAACGAAAACATATAAAAACGTATGAAACGTATAAAAACGGATAAAAACGTATGAAAATGTAAGAAAAATAAAGGAAAACGTATAAAAACAAGCGAAAACGTATAAAAACGGACCCAAACGGATGAAAACATAGGAAAACAGACAATAACGTAAGAAAAACGAGCGGAAACGTATAAAAACGCATGAAAACGGATGAAAACGTAAGAAAAACGGACGAAATCGTATAAAAATGGACGAAAACGGATTAAAAAGCATGAAAACGTATAAAAACGGATGAAAACGTAAGAAAAATTCGAAAAACTTTAAGCTATAAACGACCGTTATTATAAAGGATAAACGATGCAACGATATTTAACAAAAAGGGACTAACGTATAAATTATAACGGAAGTCACTTAACGACAGTTAAAAAAGAGACCATTAGTGTTATTCTTTTCAGAGATAGGGACTATCCGTGCAACTTTTAACTTTCAGGGACTGTGGGTGAAACTTTAGGCAAACCACAGGGACCATCTATGTAATTTACTCTAATTATAACCAAGACCCGTCTTCTAAGTTATAAAAAAGCACTTATACACATGGCGAAACAAATGCGCGCTCGATGTATCTATAAATTAATTATGCGTAGTTGTGAGTAACAGTATAACAAAATACTATACCGAAAGAATCCAATTTCTATATATTAAGGGTCCGTTTGTTTGGAGGGTATGGAATAAAAGAAATGGTATGAATCTTAAAATTGATGTTTGGTTGATTGTGGGTTCCACAACAATGGAATAAAAAGGTATTTTGAAACCCTTACCCTCATACCACTTAAGGAGGGTGACTTTTCTCAAAGGGAGATGATTGACACACTCCAACTTTTTATTTGCACACTCTACTGTACAAGTAGTTAATGCAGAAAATTAATACAGTACAAGTCTGGCATGCATGAATTGGAGTGTGCCAATCAATTAGTAATGTGTGCAAATCATTTCCCAAACCATTCCTTCATGGCCCACTTTTTATTTTTAAATGGCCATTCCTTCAATATTAGTAAAAAAAATCTTATACCCAATCCCTATAATTGATCCAAACAGCAATATTGAGAATGATATATTCATTGTCATTCCACCCAATACCAATACCTATACCCATTGTGATTCATGACAACAAACCAAACGCACCCTTAATGTTAGGTTAGCCTTAATTTGTGCTTATTTGTGTAATAGACTAGTAGGTAATAGAAAATGTTTGGGTTAGTCAAGTGCTGGGTTTATGCATTCATTAACGAAATGAACTAGTTAGCCCAAAAGTAGAATGGACTTCCTTCGAGGCGACGAATTGCTACTTAAATCTAGGAAACAGCCGGAAATTCGAGAGGGTCGCCTTTGGGAGCGTTCGAAGTTGACACAAGCCACACAATCCCATTTTTTTCCAACGGGCAACACCCAACAAAAGTTCTCGTTTAGTCCTTGCGGCATCAATGGCACTTCCTTAACAGCAAAATGATCACAATGACAGTCGAAGAAAGGAGAGTGTTACAACGATTGTCAAAAAACGTCAGTTTAGACTTTAGACGGAAGTATAACTTAATCCAGAAAAATGATGAGAAAATTCTTTTTTACGGACCACTCAATTCCACAAAATAATAAATATTATAAAGAAGAGTTGGAAAAAAAGTACGCATAGGACAACATTTAGGCTCGCCAAGATAATTTTTTTTGTAAGAAGACGGCAAAAGTATATAAATAACATTTCATTATAAAATAATTAAAATCCTATTTTTGTGACATCTTGCTAACAAGCTCAATTTTTTTAAAGCTTATGGAATTATCAATTTTTGCTTATAAGCTTAAATAAGCCATAACACTTCAGCTGATATTCTCATAAGTCTTGAACTAACAAGTTCATATTTACCTATCGGGCATACACAGAGTAATAGAACTCTATACCATTATAGGAATCATTATAGATCGAGCTTGTTAACTAGGATACAGGATTGTGTGTAAATAATAGAAATTGAAAGAAATGAATGAGGTGGTTGAATGTTGGACTGGTAAGTATGATGTCTGCTACTCTGCTAGCATTGAGGTGCCGAGTTCAAATCTTAGTAGTCCAGATTTCAGTATCTTTTTCTTTTTACACCCTTTTTCTATACCTAAACATATATATTCAACTACATATAAATTACATCATTTATTATTCTTAAGAGTGATCATACGTTAATCGTAATATACATAAACGTGTTTCCAAATGGTAACAATTGTTTTCTTTCCTGCTAAACTTTTACTACCTGACTACCTGTCATGAGAATTGGAACTATACACTTGTTTCCTTTCCAGTTTTAACTATATATACTTATAGTTTTGATTATTCTATTTCTTGCTCCGTGGCTAAAGGGTTGATTTTCGAGACCTCGCATTACAAGCATATTATTTTGCATTGTATTGTGGTTCATCGTATTAGTCTTTTGTCAAGGAAAGGTTTCAAATGCCGCAGTAGTTTATGTTTGTACGATTAATGTGTTCGTTAACACATTGTTCATTGGCAAACAATTTTATTTTTATTTTTGGGTAGGAGAGTTACAAATTTAACATGGGTTAGAGTGCTAGATCAGCCCATCATATTTGGTCCGTTTGGTTTAAGATAAAGCAAACCTAAATCACTCATATAACCAATAGTGTATGTTAAAACCTCGCCAAAGTGTACCTTTCACATTCACGTGTTACATTTTCTCACATCTAATTATAACCAAGACGCGTCTTCTAAGTTGAAAAAAGACACTTATACACATGGCGAAACAAATGCGCACACGATGTATCTATAAATTAAGCATAGTTGTGACACGCACGTGCGGGTTACATTGGTGCTATAAGCCGACGGTGTACGAGGAAACCTGGGATACATTTACGAAACATAGACAAAAAACTAATACGATGAACCACAAAACAATGCACAATTAATAACATGCTTGTCTGGTTCTCATGGTAGATAGTAAAAGTTTGGCAAGAAAGAAAACACGTTCATGTATAATACGCCAATACGGTTGATGTATGATCACTCTAAGAATAATAAATGATGCATACAAAAAGGAAGCAAAAGCTAAAAGTTAGTGATGTGACTTGGGCTGGTAAGATTTGTACTCGGTACCTCCATGGTAGCAGACATCATACTTACCAGCTCAACTACAACACGATGTTCATATTTTGCAATTTCTATTATTTAAAGATAATCCTGTATCCTAGTTAACAAGAAATAATGATTTCTATAATGTTATAGAGTTCTCATTGCTATGTGTATACCCGATTGGTAAATATGAATTTGTTAGTTCAAGACTTATGAGAATATCAGTTTAGAAAGTTAGACCAAAGTGCAACTTAATCTTGGAAAAAATCTTTTTTTATAGACCCCGACCTATATTCTGCAAAACAATTAAAAACTTCTAAAACATGAAAAAGAGGAGTTGAAAAAAAAGTACCCACAAAATAATTTTGAATATATGTGAGCTTGATGAACAATATAAACTAAGTTAATGCTAAATATCTACTCAAGTAACGCTTAACACAGATTCTTGTTAATATTCTAACTTATGTGTGACAAATCCATAAACACTTGTTAATGCAAAATATCGTTACATGCCATAACTCAACTTGTTTCGTAACTAAGAGCAGGTGGGTGATCGATTAGAGATATTGTTGTAAAGTAAACAATACGTACTACAGTGTTTCGACATCCTTTAATAACCCTATGAATTATCTATACCCGAATAGAAATCTTTATACAACTTTGAACCTATAATTACAGTTGTGTAGAACTTGTTCTAAAGTGGATCACTGGAAAAACATGGTTGTGTTTAAATATTAGAAATTGAAAGAAACCAATGTGTTAATTGTAGTTGGGTTGGTAAGCATGACCTTCCTTAAGGTAGAGGTACCCTGTTCGAATCTTACCAACATAATTAACAGTTTCCATTTTGTAGTTTTCACCTCTTTTTTGAAAAGCTAAACTTGTATATATTTGAAATATATATAAATTACATCATTTAATATACATAAAAATGTTGGATACATCGTTTTACAATTGTTTTCATGCTAAACTTTTACTAACTAGTGTTAAAATTGGAACTATAATTCGGTTTGAATTGATGGTAGTGTGCTCAAACCCTTTATAGTAGATTAGTCGACCAAAAGATCAAAACTCATCGTTACCAAAAGAAAAAAAGCATAGCTGGACTTGTTTGAAGAAGAGAGTAAGCGAGTAATAGTATGTGCTAGAAGTATGTTATGTGCTACCAAAACATAAAGTGTTACAGATTCTTAAAACCTTTATGTGCTATGAGCCTATGAGTAAATCAAATCAAGCTCAATTTTTTTAAGCTTATGGAATTATCAATTTTTGCTTATAAGCTTAAATAAGCCATAACACTTAAGCTGATATTCTCATAAGTCTTGAACTAACAAGTTCATATTTACCTATCGGGCATACACAGAGTAATGAGAACTCTATACCATTATAGGAATCATTATAGATCGAGCTTGTTAACTAGGATACAGGATTGTGTGTAAATAATAGAAATTGAAAGAAATGAATGAGGTGGTTGAATGTTGGACTGGTAAGTATGATGTCTGCTAGCATGGAGGTGCCGAGTTCAAATCTTAAGAGTCTAGTTTTCAATACCTTTTTCTTTTTACATCCTTTTTCTATGCCTAAACATATATATTCAACTAAACTATACACTTGTTTCCTTTCCAGTTTTAACTATATATACTTATAGTTTTGATTATTCTATTTCTTGCTCCGTGGCTAAAGGGTTGATTTTCGAGACCTCACATTACAAGCATATTATTTTACATTGTTTTGTGGTTCATCGTATTAGTCTTTTGTCAAGGAAAGGTTTCAAATGCTGCAGTTAGTTTATGTTTGTACGATTAATGTGTTCGTTTTCACATTGTTCATTGGCAAACAATTTTATTTTATTTTTGGGTAGGAGAGTTACAAATTTAACATGGGTTAGAGTACTTGATCAGCCCATCATATTTGCTCCGGTTGGTTTAAGATAAAGCAAACCTAAATCACTCATATAACCAATAGTGTATGTTAAAAACTCGCCGAAGTGTACCTTCCACATTCACGTGTTACATTTTCTCACATCTAATTATAACCAAGACGCGTCTTCTAAGTTGAAAAAAGACACTTATACACATGGCGAAACAAATGCGCGCACGATGTATCTATAAATTATGCATAGTTGTGACACGCACGTGCGGGTTACATTGGTGCTATAAGCCGACAGTGTACGAGGAAACCTAACGTTTATGAAACATAGACAAAAAACTAATACGATGAACCACAAAACAATGCACAATTAATAACATGCTTGTCTGGTTCTCATGGTAGATAGTAAAAGTTTGGCAAGAAAGAAAACAATTGTTACCATTTGGAAACACGTTCATGTATAATACGGTTGATGTATGATCACTCTAAGAATAATAAATGATGCATACAAAAAGGAAGTAAAAGCTAGTGTTGCGACTAGGACTGGTAAAATTTGAACTCGGTACCTCCATGGTAGCAGACATCATACTTACCAGCTCAACAACAAGGCCATGTTCATATTTTGCAATATCTATTATTTAAAGATAATCCTGTATCCTAGTTAACAAGCTCTATAATGATTTCTATTATGGTATAGAGTTCTCATTGCTATGTGTATACCCGATTGGTAAATATGAATTTGTTAGTTCAAGACTTATGAGAATATCAGCTTAAATTTTATGGCTTATTTAAGTTTATAAGCTAAAACTGATAAATCCATAAGCTTAAAAATTTGAGCTTGTTAGCAAGATGTCACAAAAATAGGATTTTATCATTTTATAACGAATTGTTGCGCAGATATTTATCGTATTCTTAATAAAATATCCCGGCGTGCCTAAACGTTGTCCCGTAGGTACTTTTTCACTCTTCTTTTTCAAGTTCTCAACATTTTCACTGTAATTATTTTGCGAAATAGAGGGGTCCGTAAATAAGATTTTTCAAAATTAAGTTGCACTTCGGTATTAGTTAAAAACCCATTTTACTTTTGGAACGGAAACAAGTGTATAATTCCAATTTTTATAGAAGTATAGTAAAAGTGTGGCATGAATGCATGAAAACAATTGTCAAACGATTGTATGCAACAATTTTATGCATTATAGAATACCATTAGGAAACATGTTTATGCATAATACGATTAATAAATAAATGATGTAATTCATATATAGTTCAATATATGTTACAGGTATTAAAAAATGATGCATATATTAAAGGGCAAATTACTTGAAAATGTATTTAACTTGTCACTTTTTACCATTGTATGTAGCCTTCTTTTCTTTTCTTCCCAATCTGTCAATGAACTTGCAAAATCCGTTCATTGCGTGTAGCGGTGACTTGTTTAACCTGCTAGGGCAGGTTAAACTAACAATCGTTAGATTTATCATTGCAATATTAGTCCTTTAGACTAACGATCGTTTATCATGGCTACATACAATGACAAAAAGTAACAAGTTAGATGACTTTTATTATTTTTAAAATTTATGTACGTTTTTACACGTTTTTGCACACATTTTTATACACGTTTTTATACACATTTTTATACACGTTTATACACACGTTTTTATACACGTTTTTATGCATGTTTTTATACGGATTTTTATACACACATTTGTATACACGTTTTTATGCACGTTTTTAAAATATTTCAATACATACATTTTTATACGTTTTCGTCTGTTTTTTTACGTTTTTTTTTTTTTTATGTTTTCACACGTTTTTTTACGTTTTCGACAATTTTTTACGTTTTCGTCCGTTTTTACGTTTTCGCCCATTTTTTTACGTTTTCGCCCATTTTTTTACGTTTTCGCCCGTTTTTTTACGTTTTCATCAGTTTTTTACGTTTTCGTCCGATTTTTAACGTTTTCGTCCATTTTTTTACGTTTTCGGCCTTTTTTTACGTTTTCATCCGTTTTATTATGGGCGAAAGCGTAAAAAAACGGACGAAAACATAAAAAAATAGGCGAAAACGTAAAAAAGGGACGAAAACATAAAAAACGGGCTGAAATATAAAAAACCGGACGAAAACGTAAAAAAACGAACGAAAACGTAAAAAAAGTGCGTAAACGTAAAAAAACAGACGAAAACGTAAAAAAAACGGGCGAAAACGTAATAAAACGGGCGAAAGCGTAAAAAAACAGCGAACACGTAAAAAAACGGACGAAAACGTATAAAAATAGACGAAAACGTAAAAAAAGGGCGAAAACGTAAAAAAAACAGACCAAAAGGTAAAAAAAAAATGGACGAAAACGTAAAAAAAACGGGCGAAAACGTAAAAAAAATGACGAAAACGTAAAAAACTGATGAAAACGTAATAAAACGGGCGAAAACGTAAAAAACTGACGAAAACATAAAAAAACGGGCGAAAACGTAAAAAAACGGGCGAAAACGTAAAAAACGGACTAAAATGTAAAAAACGGACGAAAACTAAAATCGGACGAAAACGTTAAAAACGGGCGAAAACGTAAAAAACGAACGAAAACGTAAAAAACGGACGAAAAGGTAAAAAACGGACGAAAACGTAAAAAAACGGGCGAAAACGTAAAAAAAATGACGAAAACGTAAAAAACTGATGAAAACGTAATAAAACGGGCGAAAACGTAAAAAACTGACGAAAACATAAAAAAACGGGCGAAAACGTAAAAAAATGGGCGAAAACGTAAAAACGGATGAAAATGTAAAAAACGGACGAAAACGTAAAAAATTGTCGAAAACGTAAAAAAACGTGTGAAAACATAAAAAAAAAAACGAAAACGTAAAAAAATAGACGAAAACGTATAAAAATGTATGTATTGAAATATTTTAAAAACGTGCATAAAAACGTGTATACAAATGTGTGTATAAAAATCCGTATAAAAGCATGCATAAAAACGTGTATAAAAACGTGTGTATAAACGTGTATAAGAAGGTGTATAAAAACGTGTATAACAATGTGTGTGAAAACGTGTAAAAAACGTACGTAAATTTTAAAAATAATAAAAGTCGTCTAACTTGTTACTTTTTGTCATTGTATGTAGCCACTATAAACGATCGTTAGTCTAAAGGACTGATATTGCAATGATAAACCTAACGATCGTTAGTTTAACCTGCCCAAGCAGGTTAAACAAGTCACCGCTACACGCAATGAACGGATTTTGCAAGTTCATTGATAGATTGGGGAAAAAAAAAGAAGGCTACATACAATGGTAAAAAGTGGCAAGTTAAATGCCTTATATATTAAAAAAATGGTTTTGGATTTAGACCGGTAAGATTTGAACCTTTGTACCTCCATCTTAGAAGACTTCATACTCACCGGTCCAATTACAAACACTATTTTAATTTCTTTCAATTTCTAGTTATTTAAATAGAGGGTTGCATTCGATAATAATTGGCTTTTAACGAATGCCTATAAAGTTCAGTTTAGGAAGTTAGACTGAAGGTAGAGGTACCCACAATTTTTTTTTTTTATAAACCCCGGCCTAAATTCCGCAAAACAATTAAAAACTTCTACAAGATGAAAAAGAGGAGTTGAAAAAAAAGTACCCACAAAATAATTTTGAATATATGTGAGCTTGATGAACAATATAAACAAAGTTAATGCTAAATATCTACTCAAGTAACACTTAACACAGATTCTTGTTAAATTTCTAACTTATGTGTGACAAATCCGTAAACACTTGTTAATGCTAAATATCGTTACACGTCATAACTCGACTTGTTTCGTAACTAAGAGCAAGTGAGTGATAGATTTGAGATATTGTTGTAAAGTAAACAATACGTACTACAGTGTTTCGACATCCTTTAATAACCCTATGAATTATCTATACCCGAATAGAAATCTTTATACAACTTTGAACCTATAATTACAGTTGTGTAGAACTTGTTCTAAAGTGGATCACTGGAAAAACATGGTTGTGTTTAAATATTAGAAATTGAAAGAAACCAATGTGGTAATTGTAGTTGGGTTGGTAAGCATGACCTTCCTTAAGGTAGAGGTACCCTGTTCGAATCTTACCAACATAATTAACAGTTTCCATTTTGTAGTTTTCACCTCTTTTTTGAAAAGCTAAACTTGTATATATTTGAAAGGGAAAATTCTTTTAAAACGTACAATACTTGTCCAAAAAATCACTTTTGAGTAGCGAACTTTTTTTTTCTCCTTATTGGGTTACTAAACTTTCATTTTTTGGCCTCTTTTACGCACTTTGGGACGTTTTTGCCCCTCAAATTTTTGGAAAT
>LBNU01020633.1:2091-23401 GCA_014162995.1 Artemisia annua | reverse complement strand
TTTGAAGCGTCCCGGGTCAACCCGGTTTGTGTTTTAATTTGACCAGTTTTCGACCCAATATAGCAAGTTGACCCGATTTAAATCAACCCATTTTTCGACCGGAATGGTTCAACCGGCTGAACCACCCGGGTCGAACCGGGTTTCAAAACATTATGTTTAATTCCCAAATCTTCAAACTTTTATTATTTTTCGTTTATAACCTATAAACTTTTTTTTATCAATAAACTATCTATCGCCATAAAATCCCGTTGCTATGCACGGGTATTCGTCTAGTATATTTTAAATAAGACTAAACTAAGTATTTGACTAAGTTTATATGAGTGCGTTTATTAGCTTATATACGGGTGTTTTAATAAGTCCAAAATTTGTGGCTTATTTGAGGAAGGGTGACGAACATATAGAAAAATATAATATAAAGATTTTTTATACTCTTATTTAATAGACAAAATTACACGGATGGTCCCTGTGGTTTACACGGATTGCAAGTTTAGTCCCTAAGTCAAAATAAGTACACCAGACATCCCTAATTTTGGAAACTTGTCACCCTTTTAATCCCTAAATTGGATGACCGTTAGTTTATCCGTTAAGTTATTTGCACCGTTAGTCCTCCGTTAATATTTTTTGCACTGTTAGTCCTCATTTTTTGCATCGTTAGTCCCTCCGTTAATATTTTGCACCGTTATCAATCTTTTTACGTTTTCATCCATTTTTTTAACGTTCTCGTCCGTTTTTTAACGTTTTCATCCATTTTTTTTTTACGTTTTTGTCTATCTTTTTACGTTTTCGTCCATTTTTTTACGTGCTCGTCCATTTTTAACGTTTTCGTCCATTTTTTTACGTTTTTGTCAATCTTTTTACTTTTTAGTCCCCATTTTTTTACGTTTTCATCTGTTTTTTTACGTTTTCGTCCGCTTTTTTAACATTTTCGTCCCCATTTTTTTTTACGTTTTCATCTGCTTTTTTACGTTTTAGTCCATTTTTTTTACATTTTCGCCTGTTTTTTTTACGTTTTTGTTGATCTTTTTGTGATTAGGTAAGTATACTTAAAGAAAATTTGACATTTAATAAAAATGCTTCTGTGTCGATTTTAAATCACGATTTTGACCCTTTTCTGGTCTGAATCATCAAAAGTGTAAAACACAAAAGTTGTCCGGAATGATGTTTTACATCGAGACTCGTGAGATTTTAACCAGAAAATGCACAACAAAGGACTGTTTACTACCAAAACTTAAGCCAATTTTTACCAAATTCATAACTTATAAACTTATAAACTCTTGTAAATTTTTTACTTGTGTAAATCATCAAACTTATTTGAAAAAACGGGCGAAAATGGATAAAAACGAGAGAAAATATATGAAAATATGAAAAAAGCTGACGAAACAGGTAAAAATGGACAAAAACAGATAAAAACATGAGAATAACGGATGAAAACTTAAAAGATATTCATATAGTAGAACATCATTCCTGACAACTTTCGTGTTTTACACTTTTGATGATTCGGACTAGAAAGGGGTCAAAATCGTGATTTAAAATCGACACAGAAACATTTTTATTAAATGTCAAATTTTCTTTTAGTATACTTACCTAATCACAAAATGATCGACAAAAACGGACGAAAACGTAAAAAACGGACGAAAATGTAAAAAAACAGACTAAAACGTAAAAAAGCATATTAAAACGTAAAGAAAATGGGGACAAAAATGTTAAAAAGCGGACGAAAACGTAAAAATGCAGATGAAAACGTAAAAAAAATGGGGATGAAAACGTAAAAAGATTGACAAAAACATAAAAAAATGGACGAAAACGTTAAAAAAACGGACGAGAACGTTAAAAAATGGACGAAAACGTAAAAAGATTGACAACGGTGCAAAATATTAACGGAGGGACTAACGGTGCAAAAAATGAGGACTAATGGTGCAAAAATATTAACGGAGGACTAACGGTGCAAATAACTTAACGGATAAACTAACGGCCATCCAATTTAGGGAATAAAGGTTGACAAGTTTCCAAAATTAGGGATGTCTGGTGTACTTATTTTGACTTAGGGACTAAACTTGTAATCCGTGTAAACCACAGGGACCATCCGTGTAATTTTGTCTATTTAATAATTATACCCATTTATTTTATTTAGTTATTTATTTTTACCTTATTTATTATGATAGTTAAGCCAAACACTAAGCAAAAGCTTATTAGCTTATGATCTATAAACCATAAGCCCGTATATAGGCTATGTTTGGCACAAAGCTTTTTGGAGCTTTTTTGGGCAATGAGCGGTGAACAATGAGCTTTTTGATTTTTAGTGTTCGTTTGGCATGAGAGCTGGGGGCTTTGCTATTTTTTAGGAAAGCTCATTTTCCCAATGCTTCTTTATGAAGCTGTGAGCTTTTTTGGCTACTGCTCACAGCTACTGCTCACAGCTCACTGCTACTGCTCACTGCTACTGCTCACAGCTACTTTTGCCAAACATAGCCTTAATATGATCATAAGCTTAGCCAAACACCCCTTAAGAGGTTATGGTTTAAACTCATTTCTAAAAGACAATATCACGAGAATTAGAACATGTTAGCCCAATCTATACTATATATAAAGGAAAAACCCATATTCTTGAAATTGAAAAATTAAGAAAACTATATATAGAAACAATAAAATTTTATTATTATTTTCATTTATAACTCATAACCAATATTATTTTAATGCAGTTTAAATTGATTCATCAACTATGGGGGCAACCTATTCTTTAAGGTGGGCAATGTGGTAGTTTCAGACAGCGAAAAGGTAGACGTACCTCAAGATTCGTAGTTGCAGATAGGCGTGGACAATTTGCCTCTAAGTTACCATTGAAAAATCACGTGTTAAGGATATTATTCTAGTTGAAAAATGACTTTCATTAGCTCTATGAGTTCAATATTGATAATGAAAATTTTTAACTAATTTTGTTTAATTACAGTTTAGGAGAAATTGCATCACCATGTGTACAATCAACTTAACAATTTTTAAAAAGTTCTTTAATAATATATGTAACTTTATGTTGTCCAGCCTCATATGTTCCTAGATTGGTAATACCGTATGTTTCATTTCATATTTTAGGACATCATTAGTTGTAGTCAAAAAAAACAAAAACAAAAAAAACAAAAAACAAAACTAGTGTATGTGTAGTCCACATATAGAGGAAATATAGCAGTGTGCTTTACAGGCCGTTTGGTGTTGGTGCGTCTATCCCGACATGACACGCAAGCAAGGTACGACCTAGCTCAGTCATTAGAGCATCAACAACAGTCACCTCATTCCCATATATCACCATACACTCTCATCACTTTCTCACCACTTCGTATTCAGGTCCTCAAGGTAGTTCTCTCTCAATTTGTTCTCATCAAAAAACAGTGTTGAGCCAAAGAAATTAACAAATGAAATTACTTTAATGAACAAAACCCTTTTTAACTTTTAAACAATTACTATTAATTTGACAGAGCAGACATTCAGTGGCACACAAAAACTCCAACTTAAACTAAACAAAACAAGGGCAGTTTGAGACATTTTATTAGGCATCTAAGTAATAAGCAAGTTGATTATTTTAGGCAACAGATAGTTACAGTAATAGATTATTTTAGTCATTCAGGTCTTCCAGAAAACATAACAAGGATTTTAAGATAATTTGTCATTGTTCAAAAACTAGCATCATGCTCATGGCAAGCATGGCATATAAGTTTACCACCATAACTGACCCATCAAAATCTCAGGCACAAACAATGTCTACTACTTATTAACATACTACATGGGGATGATAAACCAACAAAAACCCCACATATTAATTAAAACCAACCATAACTAAAGTCTGAATAACCAAGTACCATCAAAATACCCCAAAAGTTTTAAGGCTCAAAAACGCCATTACACCAACCTAACAGTAGAACATAACGCTCTTCACATTGTCATAAATGACAGGAAGAGGACGCACTTCAGCAACACGATCTCTTGTTGCACGCTGACCACGCGAACTGGTGTCTGACTGATCCCCCTCCATGTATGACCGAGCTCTGAATGCAGCTAGATGAGCATAGTATGCCGGTGGAACTGCAAACACAAGTTTCAGTTAGGAATGATGTATGAAATACAAAATAAGAGTTTTAGAGTCAGTCGATAATGTGTGATTAGAAGATGGAAATATGAATACAGTATAGGGCATACCATTGGAGACGGAGCGGGTGCACCTAGCATACCTGAAAGCTGAAATGCAATTAAGTTAGCTTTATGAAAAAGTAAGTTTTTTAGAAACTCATGAAATGATAACAGGGTTAGTAGTTGTATTACATGTAGCATAAGCTGTTTGTGAGCATCTGCAAGCCATCAGCAGTAAACTTGTTCTCATCATAGAGAACATGGTAGCAAGTGGGGCGACTCGTTCCCTGCAAAGAGACAACCAAATTAGATTAGCCAAAAGACGGAGACTTATTTTACTTGACACTTCACATAAATTACATTGCAAAGAAGAAATACAAAACACTTCACATATCTTGTCCATCTCATTTAGCAACACCTCACTAAATTGGCCCTCGCTAACTCCATCTCTGTAATACCAGTGGCGTGTTAGAATCATCATGATGACAGAATAGGAAACAAAATTAAGGGTAGCAGAAAGATAGGAAATGTAATGAGTTGCACACCTGTAGAAATGCGTCTGTAACGATTTGAATCACGCTTTTGCAAATTATTGACATTCGCATTTGAATCATATTCGGTGCAGCTGCTGTTGGTGCTCCACTAACCTTCACTTCATATGAAAATCTTACTGTGAACCTTGGTGCCAAAGGACTAAAAAGCTTTAATCTGAGCGGACTTTTGGAGTTGACAGTTGCCATGGGAGTTGGGAAATTCAAGATTAAGGTATGTATCCGATAGCTCATAGTAGTGTTTATCAGATGAATGTTCTTCATTGACTTTAAATATCTTTCTAAAAGGGATTGAACATGGCTAGTCAATAGGGGGTATTAAAGCTGTTAATAGTAGACGTTGGTTTATTATCCCCCCATGCAGTAGTATATATTTAATAGTAGACGTTGCCAAGCAAAGCTTTGTGCTTTTGTTTGTGCCTGAGATTTTGATGGGTAAGTTATGATGGTAAACTTATATGCCATGCTTGTCATGAGCATGATGCTAGTTTTTGAAGAATGAAAAGTTTGTGCTTTTGTTTTGGTAGCTTCTGTTATGATTGAGATGTTTCTTGACCATGGATCTGCAGTCTCTATTCTTAATCAGGAACTGATATTTTGAAGTACCTAGACCAAAATTAGTCTGACTGCTTTACTTTTGACTAAAGCTAGTGATTTTACCATAAGATAGATGCTATGATGATCAACAAGCCTGTCTTTCCTTGTGGATTACAGGGTAAAAGTATTTTCTATTCAGTTTTCTAAAAGGTCTATCAAATTACAAAAAAGTGTGTAAAGGGCTCTGTTGTTTACAGGGTAAAAGTATTTTCTATTCAGTTTACATGTTTTGAGTCAGGGAATGATTTTGAACACAAATTTAATACGACTACCACTACAAAATTTATGACATTTGCTTACTAACTCAAGAGTGAGCAAAAGATAAGAAACGAGTTTCTAAAAGCTATTTTGGCAACTCCCACTAAAAAGAAAACAGTCACTACTGAAGCCATCACTAAAAGTCTATCCTTACACACAGGCCCGGATTTGAGCATGTGCGGCATGGGCGACCGCACAGGGCCTCCGATTTTTAGGGGCCTCCGGTGTCTAAAACTTTGGTATTATTGTATAATCAGTTTTGGATGATTCAATCTCATCGGAAGATGATTTAGGATATAGGAATATAAGGTCTTAATAACAAGAAAAGAAAGAAGCTTGTTCTGTACTTTAATGGTGGAATACGAAAGATAGGTTTGGAACTGAAGAAGATAACTAGCGGAATGAAATGTTTTCACAGGCCCCTAGGTTTTTATTCGTTTATTTCTAATTAGTCCTCTAATTTTTTAACTCTTGTCTTCATATTTTTTAAATTCAACCACTTTACCAATTTTGCATTTGTGGTTCAAAACTTAGAGAATGTTTAAACTAACTAAACCTAACTTTCACAATAAATCTATTTTTTAAGTTTGAAACACGTCCTAAAAAAAGTGTCTTTGCTATGATTTACTTTAAGACATCTTCAATGTAATGCTTTATAGTTTACAAGTTTTTTGTAAAATGTTTAAAATGCTCAATTGTTACAACTAAAAAAGAAAGATGTATTTATATAAAAATATCGTTAGAAATTTATTTAATATATCGAAAGCAATGCATAACGGAGTTAATAGGTGTTGAGTTTACGAATACTTCATCTTTCAAAAGGCCTATTTAAAATAATGGCACAGGGCCTCCAAATTTCACGGGACGGCCCTGCTTACACAATATTTAGTAAGCAAAAGGGTCAAATTTTTAGTGACTATTCTCTTTTAGTAGGCAAAGGTGTCAAATCTCTTTTACACCAAAGCCTATCTAAAATGTTTTAGCCACTTTCTTTTACAACTAACAGTGAGCAAAGGTTCAGTTTTAGTGACTAAATGATCAATGGGTAAAGCTAATGCATAAATAATACACTTTTTGTATCCCCAAATGATACAAAACAGAAATACTTGCCAGAATTGAGTTTTCCAGAAATATCTAAAAGATTGAAACATGATTATTTGCTATAAAGCCATGGCACACAAGACCACACAGTTAAGCAAAAAATGTTACACATCAACAACCAATAAATGGTCCACAATACAGCGCCAAATTTTGCTAACGGTGGGATGAATTTATTCCCAAGCTGACTATCAAAGAGTAGTGTAAGTAGCTGAAGAGAGCATATTTGTTCTTACAAATGAATCTTTACACTGGAGAAACGAACCGTTCTAAGAATTTTTGAAGTATTTATATGAGTATATTCTTCTACCAAACTCACAACCCAAATACAAGATCAGAATTACAACAGTATACGAGACAATGAGCCATGATTTGGGTTGGGTGATTAGGGGATGAGATCTCTGCTAAGCATAAAACCATGTGACAACGGTTAATACAACATACCAAACATCAGCACGCATCAGAACCAAGGATACTGAAATTAAACTGTAAAATGGACATGTAGATCTAGCTCTTCAAAAAATCCTTCAAAGAAAAGGGTGATGGTGCGTCCTGTATAAAAAAAATGTGTTGGTGAATTAGGAGGCAATAATGCTTAATGTGAAGGGGGAAAAGAGATCAAAGTAAAAGCCTGCGCATTTTACCATTAAGAAAACAATCTTAGGCTCTTAGCATTTCAAACCATCTAATGGCAATACAACAAGTCAAAAGGAGCATGAACATGAGGGTGAGGATAAATCTAGAGGTGGCAAAATCTTGCTAAACTGATTATCTGACCTCATATGATCATGATAATATCCAAATATTTGGCTATCAACTGAACTAGATTATTACATCATTATGATTTCATATTTGGCTCTAAGTAATTAAATCTGAAACTATGAACTTTTTTGTAGTAGTGATACTCATATGAATTATAACACACTCGGAATATTTGTACAAACATTTAAAACTGATTAGTCAATGCATTAAAAGAATTCGATTACCTGAGTATCTTCAGAAAACCATCGAGCCACTAGCTCTCTGAAGTCCTATTTGTCCACTCTAGAATTGGTTTGAGTAGCTACAATTTCATCAATGGTTAAGCTTGAATCAAATGAACGTTTTTTAGCTCATATTTCCATGTCTTCCATTTTCGTCCTATGTCCGACATGACCTAAAATTTGATTTCTTCTGTTTCAACAGGAGCAAATTCAAATTTCTCCTACAATTCAATATTAAGCCAGCATATTAGTGATGTATAAATCATGAATATTTATAAATTAAATGATATCTTTGTACACATATTATATCAAATTTACCTTCACGATGCTCCATAAATCATCTTTCTTTTCATCTGATACTTTCCTCCAATCTTTGATACTTATATCGATATGTTGAGACATTTTCGCAACTGTTCCAAGAAAGCTAGTTAGCTCCTTTGCCTCTTTGCCAACAGGTTGTCCAGCCTCAAACGTAACCGTTAATCTTTCATCAGGTTCAGAGTCCCATATAGCTTGCTTTCTACTATGACCACGAACCCGTTTTGGTGGACCTATAATTTCACTCATTATTTATGAAAATAATGCCAATCAGTTGTTGTATAAGCAACGCTTAATAAAAACTTCTAAGACTCTACTGTCATATCAAAATGAGCAAAATTCAACATGGGATATACCTTGTTGTGCATCCATTATTAATCTTCAATAAGCACAAAGTGAACTATTCTTTATAAGTGTATATCACACAACCAAAAAAAATCTCCTTTTCCTGTATGTCACACAACCGAAGATGCAATCAATAACATAAGTTGAGCAGGATGTGCATATAATTCATTTGATTGTGCTTTTTAAACAGAACCGCTAATTTAGGTATCTGAAGTGCTAATTTAGGTATCACTAATTTAGATTAAATCAAAAGAGCCATATAAATATCATATAAATATCATAAGAGGAAGTGTCGATAGATAGGATTTAGACGTTTCATAAATTCAATGTACCCAAAGTACTAAGAAATATTTACCTTCAAGTACCCCAAAAACTGAAAATACCAGTTAACTACTCAGAGGTGGTCTAGCGGCAAAAGACTTTGACAATCATCACTAAAATGTGGCAATGGGTGAAATCCAATGGATTAGTCGGCCAAGAAGTACGGAACCATGGTTACACAAAGAAAAGAAAAAAAGGACACGTTTAGTCTGAGAGGAAGAACAAAAGTTCAGAGCTTTTACGTACCTGTGAGAAGCTGCAGTCTTCCTTGGAGGTATGTGCATAAAAACAACAATATGTGAGACTCGACTAACTTGCAGATGGAATGATAATATATAACACATAAACACACTCCTGCGAACATGGTTGACAGATATAAAATCAAGAACACAAGAGAACATATTATTAGGAACAAGCTTACTTGAAGATGCTACAACAAATACACAGAAAAGGTGTTAATTCAATGAGATTGAAATAGAAAACATTTGCTATGCTGGCATATTGAAATAAGAAGAGATGCTTAGGATGGAGCAATCACAGTACAACATGTTTTATCACATTCAAGATAAAAGCAGGAAGAATATCCAATTTCATGTTCATTGAAATTAGGTTCAACTTCGTTTTATCGTTTTGCTTTTCACGGTTCAAATTAGGTTCAAGTTCAGGTTGAGGTTCTCTTTCATCCATACTTCCTTCCATTGACACCGTAGGAAAAAGGTCATGCAATATCTCATTCATTTCATGTTCGTTGTCTCCTTCTTCATCATTTTCCATCATACTCGAAGATGATACCTCGTAACTTTCCCTATGATCCGTCCAATTCAGGTACCCTCTCTTGAAGCCAACGCATATAAGGTGATCATGCACTTGTTGTCTTTTAAGGTGAAATCTATTGTGACAATTCGTGCATGGATACAATATGTCTCCATGTTGACTCGACTTCTCAAAAGCAAAGTTAAGAAAATATTCCACGCCATTTACATATTGTGAACTAGATCTTGGTGCAAAATACATCCAAGATTTGTCCATAATGATGTCAAAAGTAGAAAAATTGAAGTAATATTCAACTCTTACGTGCCTAAAAACCAGCCATGCAACTCTATTAGCTACTGAAAAAATCTTTGTGTTTGTGTATACAGCATTATCATCAAATAAACATAAAGAAAATTTTGAAAAACAGACAAAAAGCACCTCATGAAGCTTAGACTCGTAAAGCAGCTTAAGCCTTGGCAACAAAGAGCATGCAATACAAGTACACTACATCAAACTTTGATAATACATGGCAATAAAGAACAAACTTGAAATCTAACATTACTTTAGGCAACCTCTACTATTACACACAGAATAGCAATCATGTCTCTCATTTATGGAGGCAGGTTCAGTTACAGAATCAAATTATCTAAGTCAAGACAGATTGAAATCTAAATCACTGAAAATAAATGTCTAAACCAAGCATCATTTGCATACACACGCACACGATTCTGGTATAAGTGTGACAAGCAAATCATATTTAGACCATATATTAATTATATTCTATTATATGTATAACAATTTTGATATTCTATAGAGCACTGGAATTTGGACTGGAACTTATAACTTCGTGCGACTAACAAGGTAATATTATTAATCTCTAAATCAAAAGGATCACAGAAAACTGAAATATGATTTTGTAAGTTTATGCTTACATATCATTACACACACTGATTACTGAAATCTGATATCAAGCACCATGCATCAATACACAGATAGGTTATTAGTCATGTGTGAATCAAATTAGTACAGTAAACTTGTTCACATTTTTAGTACTTCTAGTAACAAACAGCAAAACATGTATTTTTTCCAAATCAGACTGAGCTACAGAAAACTGACATATCGATTTTCTGTGTTTGTGCTTATGCTAATGAAATGCCTAATTACACATCACTACACACATTGATCATTATTCACGCAAATCGAACTAGACACTTGCTCACATGTTAAACAATCTCAACGTACAACAGATCCCCAGAACTCCGAATAGCAAACTCCGCCAAACCAGTTACAAGTTGAGATTCATTCCTACGTGTATACCGCAATACCATTACAAAACATCAAACGACTCAGCACACCTCTAAACATCAATCAGCTAATTCCTACAAATCGACACGCGGCATACTAATACTTTTTCACAAACCAAACAAACATAATAGCAGCTATTCAATAGCAAAGATATCAATCAGCTATTCTAAATACAAAATGTACATTGTATTATACCTGAGTTAGGGTTTCAATCGGCGATAGAGACGACGGATAGAGACGGTGCCAGAGTTAGGGATAGAAAGCCGGTGACGACGATATGAAGACGGTGCGATAGAGACAAAATACGGTGCCGGAGTTAGGGATAGAAGGCCGGATAGAGACAGAAGACGGTGCCGGAGTTAGGGATTTAGGACGGATTTAGGGTTTCATTGGTGGATTTAGGCCGGATTGAGGGTTTCAGTGGTGGCAACCATGGTGGATTTAGGTCTGTTTGGGAGATGGGAGATGGGACGTTTGGGAGATGGGAGGTAACAATTTTAGATCATGTGGATTTAGGCCGGACTTTTATATTTTTTATTTTTATTTTTTGTTTATTTTTTATTTTTGGTGACTTATAGTAACAATTTTAGTAGGGAAAAGTTTTGGTGACTTATAGTAACAATTTTAGTAGGGAAAAGATTTAGTGAGTATGTGCCAAAGTTTTACTTTTATATTTTTTTGTTTATGTTTTACTTTTTGTTGACTTTTAAAAATTTTAGTGAGGAAAAGTTTTAGTAAGTATATGTCAAAAATTTTGTAGTGTACCTCATCATACTAGCATTGTTGCATAAGCTTTTGTGTTCTTTTGTTTATAAACATCAAAAGTTCTTTTTTTGCCAGTATTTGGCACTCAAATTAGTATCTTATCATGTATAATGGTCAGCTCTTAATAAAGCTACACACAGTAGCTAACCTGTTATTGTCCCTTTGTTTTTTATTCTCATTGACATACCCTGACCCATATTTTTACAACAAAACCCTAAGACCGGCGCCAGTGTGAATGCATCTTTCAGCCTAATGCCAGCTATTGTAACATCACCTGATGTGTCCAATGTTTGTCTTCTTTGGACCTATATCAGTCACATGAGATTGTGTACCTTGTTATATACATATGAGGGACACGAACATAGTCCAGTCAAAGTGATTATTAATTTTATCTTGTGAAGCTCATAAGAAAGTTATATACTGATTATCTTTGGTAAGACGGTCATAGTAAGTCTACACCATATCATATTAGCAACTAACTCTACATGATATTTTCTCTTGATTAAACGCGCACATGAACCTCACTGTAGCCCGGCAAATTTCTTAGTCTTTGCGAAACACAATCTGAAAACCAACTTTGTCAATCATATGCTTGATGCCTAACACCTTGATAGTTTTTCCACTAGTCCTTCTTGGTAACATTTTGTACTGATTTATGTGCAGATTGAGAACCAGGGTACTCCTGGAATAAAATTCAGTCCTGATACCTCTATCGACAGAGGAATCTTTTCTCAGAAAAATCTTCTAGGAATTGTAGGTCGTGACAAGCCATTTCCTGCTGGCCAATCTCGTCCCCTGCACTGGTCTTTGAATATTAAAGATGAGTCGAACATTCCCATCAAGAGTAAGTATCATCTTATGTGCCATTCTGGGATAAATAATATGTTGATTTTAACCCACATTTTTTTTTAATGCTTTTTCTAGTCAATTGTGAGACCTCCGCTGTTGGAGAACAAACAAAGGTCATGATAAAGTACAATGCTTTCAGCCTCTTCAAATTGGAAAATGTCCACATTTCGATCCCTATCAAGTCTGGAGAGGCACCAATCGATAAAGTCACTGAAGTAGGGAGGTAAAGTTATACTTACTGATGAGCTAAATAACTTGTTCTAAATTAGAATTTGTCAATCAATGTTGTATTATTTTTCAGATGCTGGTATGACCCAGGAAAGACCAAAGAACAATCCAGGGTACACTGGTCTATCCTAGCCATTGATGACTCAAATCGAAAGTAAGTCAATGCTTGATCTTTTAAATTCTCTTTATTCATTTATTTTATAGTGATGTATAATTTATTTAAATTTGATATTGCAGTGGCTCAATCAAGTTTTTTGTGCCTGGAGCTCTTAATGTGTCAAAACTTTTTCCCATCTTGGTGAAGTTCAAAGCAAATGATACATACAGCAACCTAAAGCTCACCATTGTCCCTTTCAAGAAACAAAATGCTGCACCAGAGTTTGAGCACCATAAACAGTTGGTGGCTCAGAAGTATGAGATTGAAGGCTAGGCTATCCTGTAGGGACTTTTTTGCACCATACACACACAGTTGCTCATTCAGAGTTTTGTTTGCTATGCTGCTATGGTGACATTTTTGAACCTTAATTAGTAGACTTGTCATTTGCTAAGCAAAGCTTTGTGCTTTTGTTTGTGCCTGAGATTTTGATGGGCTTATGTTATGGTGGTTAACTTATATGCCATGCTTGTGAGCATGATTTTGAACTATTAAAAGTGAAATTTTGGTAGCATGACTATCTCAAATTCCTTTTTCTGTTTTGTTTGAGAATGTTTATTATTTGACCATTGATGATGCAGTCTCAATTCTAATCAGGAACTGATATTTTGAAGTACCTAGACTTAAATATGTCTCTGACTAGTTATATTTTGATTATAGTGATTTTACCATAAGATAGATGCTTTGATGAACAACAGCCTTTTGTGCAATGTTTATGCTAAAATGATGCAATTAGAGTGTATACGTAACTTGCAATGTATTGCTGTGCGAACCAGGTAACTTAAATTTGCTGATTTAGTGAGAAGTTATCTTGAGTTAAACATGATGATGTCGTGAGAAGTCAACCCCGTTTTTTTGGGGTCTTATTAAGAAGCCAACACTTTTTTGAAGTTCTTGCTTCGATAAAACAGGGTAAAAGTAATTTTCATTGAGTTTTATAACAATTATCTCGTCATGTGTAAAGATTTTTGTTCTTTATGAATTGAATAACCTTTTTACATGTTTTGAATCAGTCGCATTAAAACACCGCCATAGACACGCGGTCACACGCCTATGCAGTGTAAAAAACACCTCAGGATAGAACTTTAAAAAAGCATTCACAGACTAACATACAAAGAATAGAAATCTATCTATTCAATCTATTATCCTTTAGTTTTGATTCTGGGCAGTCTTCATTCCCTTTAAACTCATTATCTTCAATCTCACAGTGTCCATTATCTCTTGATACAATTCTGTTTCACCTCTTTCAGTAAACATAGTAAACAGCAGTTCCATATACAAGCCTCCTTACTATATTGCTCCAGTTCTGAGAGAATTTTTTGTTGTTCTTGTACCCGTTTTGATGGAATGATTTAAAACTCAAGTTTTATATATACTACCTTACCATACTAGCATATGCATCAGTGTTCTTTTTTGTATTTATCAACCTTGAAAGTTCTTTTTTGCCAATATTTGGCACTCAAACTAGTATTTTATTAAGTATCACGGCCAGCTCTCGACAAAGCTACACACACTTGTGATGAATAATGTAAGATTCAAACACTTCAAGCCGAGAAGATAAGTGAATGATATGAACAAGTAGGATTCTGCGAATTAAAAAAAATTACCTCATGTAACGAGAAGAATCAACTATGACGAAGATAACAATATCTACAACATCTTAACGATAATGATGGTGAAACGGACTTTAATCATCAATGAAGGCAAGATGAAACAATGAAAACAATGGAGAATGACCCCTAAAAAGGCAAACTCAAGCGCCTCGATGGATATGTTTTTGGTGGATTCCCAATTATTTTAGAAATCGTTCATATTTCCCCAATCAAAACATCAAAATTCCATATTTCCCCAAACATGCAACAAAATCATTGCACATTATGCATTATTGTTTTGTAAGTTGGGTAGATAAGACATTTTGAAGTTTATATCGGGTAAATATGGAATTATCCCTATTAGTAACACACACTCAGGTTTGTGGTACAAACTGTATTGCACAGTTTAGTTGTGGGCTTGGAGAATGTAGTTGTAGATATCCAATGGGCATGACACGTACATTAAGTATTTGAACAACTCATCAACATTTCTATCAAAACTAAAACACAGTTCCTTTGTGTATATACGAGTACAATATACTATCACTGGACTATTCCTTTTTTTCTGTCAGTCTAAAAATAGTCCATTATTTACTATGAGAAAGTGGCAATTACGAAACCGAAAACCACAGTGAGAATCAACTATCAAGAGCAGCTTGTCACGGGTATCTGGCGATGAACTGCTACCAGCAAAGAACGTTAAATTTACAGAGGACGTTGATGCAGAGTTGACTCTCTTAGTCAATCGAGAAATGTATAAAATCAATGGCTCTATGCCTCTATCAGGCTTAGTCAAATCCCCTGTTTGTGTTTTGCTACATCTGTTTTTTACAAGTAATCCTAAATCACAAACTTATTGATAGCTCACCTAAACACAATAGATGCAGAAGGATTTGATGAGTTTGAATCAGAGACGTAAAAACCCGTTGTCCTACTACTATCACCATACAAATCAGAACATCCGGAATCAATTGGGTCTCATTCTTTTAGGCATTTTTTTCTTTCTAGCATATACCAAACACACCTTGCAAAATTTTGCTTAATTTCCATTTGAGTGTTATGATTGTATTGCAATCTTTATAAAGGAAAAACGTTAAGTCTAGCAATAGTGTTGTGTGATCGGAAAGCTCCCATATATTTTACTTTTGCCGAAAGAACGCTTGTAATCTTGTAATCAACACAGAGGGCGGTGTTGGCCAGGTTCAGTATCTTCATCACATAGCGGACATCTCAGGAATGGAGATTGATAAGTTCTAACAAAATCACACCTCAATGCATAAATTCAAGCTTTTGAATAATAATAAAGGTATAAAAGGATTAAAGAAAGCTCCATTAACAACTTGCAACTATCTAATTGTCGATACTATTAACCCTTAATATGGAGGCCCATAGAACTTTGCACTCGTCGTAATTCTATTCCGAATCCACTTCCCTTTCTTCTTAGGAATAGTTATCTTCAAGACCTCTTCCTTCACATTCATCACAATATCCTCGCTAGGACGGTAGATTTCCTCGGGTGTTTCAATCGTAATGAAATATTCGGGATAAGTGGACCCGGGACCGGGTCTCCCCAGACAAACGCTAAACCACATACTACTAGCATGTGCGCACGATACAAGTACACAACCAAAACCATACCAATACAATTCTGTAGCAAGTAAAACAGAAAATACATAAGAACTCCCCTTATTGGACAGCAAAGAGAAAAGCTACTTTTCATGATAAGTTTTAAGCGTACCCATATTATCTTCTGGTTGATACACAATATCTTTATGAGGGAGTCCAGACATGTCACGGGTGATGTAGAGAGCTTTAGTATCCTCCACCACATCCCATCTAGGACACGCTGCTGGTGTCACTCCGATGCGATTGTCCATCAAGTTTAGTAGACGTGCAAGATTCGTAGTTGCAGATAGGCGTGGACAATTTGCCTCTGAGTTATATCATTGAAAAATCACATGTTAACGATTATATTCTAGTTGAAAACTGACTTTCATTAGCTCTATGAGTTCAATATTGATAATGAAAATTTTTAAATGTTGAACCGTTAACTAATCATACAACCACGCGTAAATGACAAGTTGAGATATCTACTCACTCTTGAAAAGATCATGGATTTCAGGTTTGCATTCGTCTTCAAGCTTTAAGCTAAAGAAGCGACAATATGTTGTTGCCACAGGTCGAATGGATCGGGAAGCAAAGAGTCCAGCGAGTGAGCAAGCCATCATCTCGGATCAACAGAAGGACAAACTATCAAAGAGGAGCAATGCAACTTGTACAAATTTATTAACAAGAACTTCATTTGCAAGAAAAAGATATGATCAAGGTTATTAAAGGAAACTATTATGAAGATTTTTACCATTTCTTTCATGGTTTTTTAAAAGTTTCCTAAAAATAACTTATGCAAAATATTTTGCCTTAATTTAGAAAATGATTTAAAAAGCATTTGAGTCCCTTCTCGGCTAAAGTTTTAAATTTTAAATCAAAATAGTTTGAATATATGGTTAAAACTCGTTTTTATAATGATGTTAAGACTTATCTTTATTTTATAAATACCGATCAACTGAAAAGTAATAAATTTTACAAAGTGTAGAAAGCAATTCATTATTTAATAAGTGTCTTATCACCCCTTTTATTTAAAATTTCTGTTATGGGCAAAATTGTAATATAACTCGTTTTTTACTTTTTCACCTTAATTTTCAAACGCACATATCTTTTAAACGACAAACTTAAAAAACAAAAAACAGATTTCGCTATAATTTTTAAAATTTAATCATCTTTAAATTGGTATAAATTGTGTTAAAGATTTCGAAACTTTTTTTCTTCTTATCTAATTGGACTTGATTTGCTTGATTTTTTTAGCATTTTCGGCCCTATTTTTAACCCTTATAAAAGCCGAACCGTGAAAAACTTAAAACATGAAAATTATAGATTTTGGTTTACTCTTTACAAAGGTTTTTGAATTACTCAAATCAAATATCATATGAGTAGGATATCACGCATTAAATGTGACGTTTTACTCATATTTGTTGCAAACAACGTGTTTGATGAAATGTCTAGCTTAGATTTTTTGTCTTAAAATCGAGTTAAATGCACTAATTTTTGTACAACAATGCACCTTTAGTCATTTTATTAATGTAAGATTCAAAAAGTGTTTTTAACTGATAAACCATATTAATTGATAAACTATATTAACTGATGTTTAAATTCATCAGTTACTTTGGTTCATCAATTTTTATTCATGAACATTAAAATTGATGAACCAAAGTAACTGATGAACAAAATGTTACCATAAAAATTGATGAATGAAAGTAACTGACGAACAAAATGTTACCATAAAAACTGATGAACCAAAGTAACTGATGAACACAATGTTCATCAGTTTTGTTCATCAGTTACTTTGGTTCATCAATTTTTATTGTAGGTTCATCAGTTAGTTTATTTGTGTTATCATATGTTATAAGTTCATCAGTTAGTTTATGCTTTTTTAGTTCATGAACATTAGCTGTTTTTTGTTCATCAGTAATTGACTTTTAGCTATTATGTTATAATAGGTTCATCAGTTTGTTTGAAAAAATAACAATTAAAAAACATCACTTTTTGAATCTTGCATTAATAAAATGATTAATGATGCGTTTTGGTACAAAAATTAGCGCATTTAACGCAATTTTAACACTAAAAATCTAATTTAGACATTTCATCAAACACCTTGTGTGTAACAAATGTGATTAAAACGTCATCTTTAACGTGTGATATCTCACTCATATCATATCAAAATTGAGTGATTCAAATTTCTGGGTAAAGAGTGAACCAAAATCTAAAACTTTTGTGTTTGAAGTACTTTATGATTCGGCAATTTTTAAGGTAAAAAATATGGTCGAAAATAGCAAAAACATCAAGAAAATCATTACCCAATAAATATGTAAAAAAAAGTTTTGAAACAATTAACACGATTTATACGAAATTAAAGAGAATCAAAATTTAAAATTTGTGGTGAAATCGGTTTTTTATAAAAATTTGTCGTTTGAAAGTTATTTGCGTTTGAAATTTGGGGTGAAATTAATAAAATGAGTCAAATGACCAAAATATCCTATAACCAAAAATATTAAAGGAAAAAAGAGACGGAATGGCCGGAGGACACGTGACACTAGTTTATTGGCTTTTTATACTTTTTAATTTTCCCCTTTTTAATGGATCGCAACTCTTATTTTTTTGGCTTTTAGATGCGCACTACACTAAATTGGACATCTCACGATTGAGACCATTACCGACTATGCGATGTAGTTGCTGGAAGTTCGCTAAAGGACAAAAAATTCAACTTTTTTCGCCTCTTTTTTGACCAAAACTTTTAACGTTACATGTAGTTGCTAAAAGTTAGGTAAACGACAAAATAAGAGTTATGGAAAAGTATAACTTTGAACATAACTTCTAACGACTACAAGTGGTCGCTAGCTAGAAATTAGACGAACCACAAAAAAGTCAAGGAAAAAGTCTAAGTTTGACCACAACTTCTAGCGACTAAATGTAGTCGCTAAACGTTAGGCAACGACCCATTATTTCTGTTTATTAAAAATTTACTTTTCTGGTGGTAGGAACTTTGGCGCCAAACCTTTGCAAAAAGTTGAATTGTTATTTTAGTTTATTAAAAATGATTAAAAATTGATTTATGCTTGCATGATATATACCACGAAAAAGATGAAGGTGAACCACAATAAAAAACAATCTTAACGAAACAATCTAATCTAGCTACTAATCATCTACTATTATTTAAATCCAATAAGCAAAGCACTTAAAAAATGATCGTATGAAGAGTTCCATTATATCATTTTCTCATTATACATAAGTAATTTTATTTAAAATGATCGTATGCGCACACATTAAAACATGTTTTTTTAGACTTGCACCACATGTGTGACCAATCCCATGCCAAAAAAACAAAATACGAAAAGGAAAGGACACGGGTTAAGCTGGGCCAAAATCATTGAACCGGGAAAATTCTTGGGATGATGTTGTAGATAGTTGATCTATAATACACTGTTTGATAATGTTAAGTTGTCAACCGAGTTTAATAGGAAACTACTTCAGCAAAAAGGATGATCAAGAAAAAAGATTAATATTAGCACATATATATATTCTTGGAAACATATTCAGAATTTATTTCCAAGAAGAACCTATATCCTAAATAATAAACAAATATCATAATTGAAGGAATAAAATTTAACATTAGAATCGAGTTGTTAAATGTAAAGATGACCCTAGACACTACAACATTTACCAGTTTCCCCATCGACTCTTCGTGTCTTTCCCAAGCGACATGTCGCTGGGGATTCGTTTCCCCAGTGTTTTGTCGCTGGAGAAGCCTCGACAGGGATTGTATCCACAGCGATAATCCCCGGCGACGATGTGAGTACCACTCATTTTTCAGTCAAAGAAGTAGTGCCACGGTGGCATTGTATCCCCAGCGACATGTCGCCGGGAAATATTCGGGTTAAGCTAAAGTGATTAGCACACCTAATTAAAGCTACAGTTAATTTCCCATTTTCCCCAGCGACTTGTCGCTGGAGAAACTATGCTTATATGTTGACAAGTCAACGAATAAGCATAGTACCCCCGACAACATGTCGATGGGGAAACTGTGTTTTTTCGTTGACTTGTCAACGTTTAGTGGTAGTATCCCCGACGACTTGTCTGGACTCCCTCATAAAGATATTGTGGCACGACTAGGTATCCTTAAACTTATTATAAAAAATAGTTTTTCTCCTTGCCGTTTAAAACGAGAAGTAGTTTTATGATATTTTTCTTACTAATTATTTTTAGTGACCAATTAGTTGATCATATGCCCTATCATAGGAGTTCTTACGTATTGTTTTACTCTTTACAGAAGTGTATGAGTATGGTATTGCTTCTATTGGTGTATCGTTTGCATATGATCATATGTGGTTTAGGGTTTGACTGGGGAGCCGGTCCACTTATCCATATCCAAGCTATTTCATATTGATTGAAACACCCGAGGAAATCTACCGTCCTCGTGAAAATATAGTGATGGATGTGAAGGCTGAGCAGTGGCGGACCTAGGATCCCGTCACAGGGTGTGCACAAATTGATAAATATATAAAAATTGATTTAAGTTTTCTCGAATCGGGTCGGGTTTTTTTTAAGGTTTCTCTTTGCCATTTTCATGGTTTTTCTTCATTGGTTCGCATCATGTAAGATTTTTGAATCAAAATCTCAAGGTTTTTTTCTTCGAAAAGGTAAGTAAACATTAATCACAAACAAACGAGGCTTTTACAAGCTATAGTGTATTCAGACATGCCCAAATCACTCGATTGATCACCAACTAAACATATAAAATACAAACTATACAAACTTTAGTATTAAAAATTCAAAATCTTAAAAGTTTAGATAAACAAACAATATATTTGGTTACCTTCAACTATATCGTATATCGTGTGTACCACTTATATCAAAACAAAAGATATAACTAATATAATATTGTATCACTCAAGAAAGTTGGGGCCCACTCCTTTTCACCCACAAACAAGTTTCTCTCTCAAATTCACACTATCTCTTTATTGATCTTTCTTAAACCTCTGCAACTATGAAACCACCATTATTGTTTCTTAAACCTCTCTACATCATTAAATTTTGCTTCATTCGTTTTAACTGTTATTAAAAAGGGTATGCACTTTATTTTTACAAGGTATGCACTCTATGCAAATTAACCAAGTAAAAGCACAAAATTAAGTTTTTTTACACTAAGCCAAGATTTCACAGGGTATGCAAGTGCATACCCTGTCTAACATGTAGATCCGCCCCTAGGCTGAGGTCTTGAAGATAACTATTCCCGAGAAGAAAGGGAAATGGATTCGTAATATTACTACAGAATATGCAAGATTTGGTGGCCTCCAAAATAAGGATTCATAGTATCAAACGGTTAGATAGTTGCAAGTTGTTAATAGAACTTAAAAGGGCAAATTCTTAAAATATATATATATATATATATATATATATATATATATATATATATATATATATATATATATATATATATATATATATATATATATATATATATAT
>LBNU01020631.1:5733-21239 GCA_014162995.1 Artemisia annua | reverse complement strand
TTAAATCACGTTTTTATTGTTACGTCTGACGTTTTTTAGACATAAACGTCACGTTTTTGTACTTAAATTGTTTTTAGGATCCCATACCCTATTTTTGATTCCCGTAGTATTCTAGGATTTTTCCCCTTTAGTTTTCCATTTGGCCTTTTGTTCCTTTAGGTTGCTTTTTTTAATTTCTCTCGTTATTTCCAATTTCCGTTAATTTTAACGTATCATAAAACGAATACCAAATCTTTCCAACCAACACATACAAGGTTTTAATCTGATCCTTTTTAACGAAACTTTCCATTCACACCTCGTTGGTACATCCCGGGAAATCACTTTTTTCCGGCTCCTTGAAATAATATCATTGCACGAGTCTTCGAGGCAATCCTTTTCACGAAGGGTTTACTTGTATTTTCCACGTCTGTTGTCACTCGGGATAAATTGACCCTCACTTTGTTGGTATTTTCTGACATATAACGTTCTTAGCACGACGAATCAATGGACGATACGTCAAGCATCCATATCATGTGAGCTCAACCGATAGGCAACCTAATGCCATGAATATTACCTTTAAAATCGATTAACGCGAATACGATTCAGTTTCTTAAGACGTCAAGGCTGTACGTATAGGAAGAGTTGACAGTCTTTCTCAAGTCTACGTAGATGAAACATTCACCAAACACAATCAAACATACACATCACGAATGATAATCATAGTTACGTTTCATTAAGATCTTAAGCAAACACAAGATAATTGCCTAGCATTGTTGAAGAAAGACAAGCACAAGGTATATTCACACAACACATGACATATTGTATGATAGACTTATCTTGGAGTTAAATGCAACGTTAGAGGGGTTTAGATACCTTTCAAACGGGGGTCGATGGGTAATACAGTACTAGGTTTGTTTAACCTAAAGTTCTCCATTAAAACTTGTCAATAAGAAAAACCGTTCTATATATATAGGAACGCGGGCTGACGGGAGCCAATAGGTGCGTCGTCGCGGCGATTAGGTTTCCTGACGGCCTTGGTTGACGGCGTCCAATTTACACTACGAACTCTCTGGATCGTCACGGAGTCTTTTTCCACTTCTGGCTTACTTGTTCCTGGAGGGGTCACTTAGTAGATGTTGACGGGCGGTCACTTCCAGTAATCTTCAAGGTCTTTTGGAGTTTTTGTTGTTTTCCGCACTTTTTCACTCCGAAAACGCCCGAAAATGCTTCTTTTGTGATTTTCCCTTCAAAAGTACCTAAAATGAGAAAAGAAACGACTTTGGGTGAAATCCAAACCAAAAACATACGAATTAGGACTCAAATCGACCCCTAAAAACGTAACATTTTTCGTCTCATCAGTCGTAGGTATCTGGTTATTGTCAAAGGTCTAGTCTTCATCTTCTTTTTCCATTTGGTCATTTTTCGAAAAATAAGTTTTCGATAATTTGCAACTTATCGAGAAATTACTTATCGAGATCTTTGACACTTATCGAGAACATGAGAAAGACTTATCGAGAACATTGTACAAGTTTTCGAAATCTTTTACTTATCGAGAACATGGTTCAAGTTTTTCGAGAACTTTTGTTATCTAGAAAAGATTTCGACAGTTTAGGGTATATAGTTCTCGAAAACAAGAATTTTCTCGATAACAAGTACATCTCGAAAATTTCTTATACAAGAAATTCCGACCATTTTTCGGCTACTTTCCGACTATATTCCGACCAACCTTTTTATGCAGATTCTGTTGACCATACTTCTGACCATATTTAGACCAAAATTCTGAGCATGGTTTTGAGTCGTTATCTTACCTTGTTGATGACCACAGATTCACGGGTTTGATACTAAACAAGTCACAAAAAATGATGGTGTTCCATAAAAATTGTTAACGAGGCTAATAAATGGCCACATTAAAATAGAGATATGAAACTGTAGTGAAAAGGTTAAGACTTTCATGACTATTTTGATACAATGAAACTGTTAAACCGAAAGAAATGATAAAAAAACGGTACGGCCCATGGTAAAACAGCTTCAAGATTACAGCTTTGACAAGATTTGACCACAAAATCAACAAATATGCAACCTTGGCTCTGATGCCACTTGATAGGATCGTAGTTTATGTTGATATAGTGATTCGGGAGGTCGGTTTAGATGGAAGAAGATGACCTCCATTGTTAGTGAGAGAAAGTAGAGAGAGAGAAGGGAAACTAGGTGTGTTTTATTGATATGAAAATGAAAGGGAAAATTACACAAGAGTCTCACCCCTCCATGGAAGTATGGAGGGGGTATTAATAGCCTAACACAATCTAACTATTGCAATATTACATATCAAGTCCTTGTGTTTTGGCTAAATAAGATAGCTAATGTAATCACAAATATGTTGTCACATTTTCGTGTTAGGAGCGATCCTAACACAGGTTATCATCAACTGAGGGTTAGGGAAGAGGATATCCCTAAGACAGCTTTCAGGACGAGATACGGTCACTATGAATTTCAAGTAATGTCGTTCGGTTTAACAAATGCACCCACTGTATTTATGGACCTAATGAACCGAGTGTGCAAACCTTACTTAGACAAATTCGTGATTGTATTCATCGATGATATACTAATCTACTCCCGAAGCAAAGAAGAGCATGCTGAACATATGAGAACCATACTGAAACTGCTCAAAGAGGAGAAATTGTACGCCAAATTCTCCAAGTGTGAATTTTGGATTGAGAAGGTACAATTTCTTGGGCATGTGATTGACAGTAAAGGTATTCACGTAGATCCCGCTAAGATCGAAGCCGTTAAAAATTGGACGTCCCCCACTAGTCCTACCGAGATACATCAATTTTTAGGTCTTGCCGGATACTACCGACGATTTATTGAAGGATTCTCTAAGATAGCTAAGCCGTTGACTGAGTTAACCCAGAAGAAGAAGAAGTTTGACTGGGGACAAGAGCAAGAAACAGCGTTTCAATTTTTGAAAAAGAAGCTGTGCGAAGCCCCGATATTAGCATTACCCGAACGAAGTGAAGACTTCGTGGTGTATTGCGACGCATCAATCCAAGGATTAGGAGCCGTATTGATGCAGAGATATAAGGTGATAGCTTATGCTTCTCGACAACTTAAGCCTCATGAGGAAAACTACACTACCCATGATCTAGAATTAGGAGCGGTAGTATTTCGCTCTTAAGTTATGGAGACATTACCTATACGGCACCAAATGTACGGTTTTCACCGATCATAAAAGTCTTCAACACATTTTAGATCAAAAGGAGTTAAACATGAGACAACGTCGTTGGTTAGAGTTGCTAAGCGATTATGATTGTGAAATTCGTTATCATCCTGGAAAAGCAAATGTTGTAGCAGATGCTTTGAGTAGAAAGGAACGAATTAAACCCCTTAGAGTTAGATCTTTGGGAATGACAATTAGATCACCTTTGCCATCACAAATCCTTGAAGCGTAAGCTGAAGCACTTAAGGAAGAGAATAGACCGCACGAAAAGATTTATGGCATGCCTGAGAGCAATAATGGATTTATAAAGAAACCAGATAGAAGACTGTGTTTCAANTATGATTGTGAAATTCGTTATCATCCTGGAAAAGCAAATGTTGTAGCAGATGCTTTGAGTAGAAAGGAACGAATTAAACCCCTTAGAGTTAGATCTTTGGGAATGACAATTAGATCACCTTTGCCATCACAAATCCTTGAAGCGTAAGCTGAAGCACTTAAGGAAGAGAATAGACCGCACGAAAAGATTTATGGCATGCCTGAGAGCAATAATGGATTTATAAAGAAACCAGATAGAAGACTGTGTTTCAAAGATAGAAGTTGGGTTCCACTGTATGGAGGAATACGTGACCTAATCATGCATGAGTCCCATAAATCAAAGTATTCGATTCATCCCGGTTCAGAAAAGATGTACCAGGATCTCAAGAAGTTGTATTGGTGGCCAAACATGAAAGCTGACATTGCAGAGTATGACGGTAAATGTTTGACATGCTCAAGAGTAAAGGCTGAACATCAAAAACCATCCGGTTTATTGATTCAACCTGAGCTACCAATGTGGAAATGGGAAAGGATTACAATGGACTTTATTACTAAGTTACCTAGGACATCGAACGGATTCGACACAATATGGGTTATTGTGGATCGTCTTACGAAATCAGCACATTTCTTACCGATCAAAGAGACTGATGATATGACCACACTGGCTAGTCTGTATCTGAAAGAGATAGTTACACGACATGGAGTGCCAATCTCTATCATATCCGACCGAGACAGCCGTTTCACATCTAACTTTTGGCAATCTTTACAGAAAGCCTTAGGAACTAAGCTAGATATGAGTACCCTTACCATCCACAGACCGATAGTCAAAGCGAAAGGACTATCCAAACCTTAGAGGACATGCTTCGAGCATGCGTGATTGATTTTGGAAAAGGTTGGGATAAACACTTACCGTTAGCCGAATTCTCGTATAACAATAGTTACCACGCTAGTATTAAGGCTGCCCCATTCGAAGCACTATATGGACGAAAGTGTAGATCACCCGTTTGTTGGGCTGAGATTGGAGATGTTCAAATCTCAGGACCCGAATTGGTTCATGAGACCACTGAGAAAATAGTGCAAATTAGGAAACGATTACAAGCCGCCCGAGACCGGCAAAAGAGTTATGCCGATGTGAGAAGGAAACCAATGGAATTCCAAATAGGAGATAGGGTAATGCTTAAGGTATCCCCTTGGAAAGGGATGATTAGATTTGGAAAACGTGGAAAGTTAAATCCAAGATATGTCGGACCATTCAAGATCCTTGAGAGGATTGGTCCGGTAGCATATAAGCTCGAATTACCCGAAGAACTCAGTAGAATTCACGACACCTTCCATGTATCGAACTTGAAAAAGTGCTTGTCAGACGAAACCCTTGTCATCCCACTAAAGGAAATCCGAATCGACGATAAGTTGAACTTTATTGAGGAACCCGTCGAGATTATGGATAGGGAAGTCAAGCGACTTAAGCAAAGCCGTATTCCCATCGTGAAGGTCAGATGGAACTCTAGGAGAGGACCTGAATTCACTTGGGAACGCGAGGATCAAATTCGTGCGAAATATCCACATCTATTCGACAAATCGACCCCGGACACCGATTCGACTTTGGATTCCGGGACGAATCCAATCTAACGGGTGGGTACTGTAATACCTCGTAATTTCCCATGTCATTTATTAGTTCTAAGCATCGATTTATTTTAACATATGATAACGAAGTCATTTTTGCGGGCCAATTTATTTTTTTTTAATATAAATTATCACCCGTGTCACCGATAAATGCGGAATGAGTGGTTAAAAGTTCGTGAAACGCAGTGAATTCGCTGCAAATTTAAACAAGCGCGTTTTCATTTGGTTTTAGCTATCAATTGATTTTAAGAAATTGCATTAGTGATTGGAACCGTTCTGATAGTAGCAAGAGCCATGTTAATGACACTTTACAAGAGAAACATAGTCGAGTTGGTTTTTAAAAGTTTTTGTTGTTGGAACAACTCTTATTTTTTTATGTTCCTTTTTGACAGCTTTTGTTGAGTTTGTCAACCAGAGACAAGTTTGTACAATAACTGTGTAGTTTGCATCTAGATTTTGGAGCTGTTGAAGTGTGTGAATGGAACAATAAGATTATTATACTTGGAACAATTTTAGTGAGCTAAAACTATGCTGACATGCCAGTTTGACCCGTTTGTGTTGAATGGGTCATTTTGGGTTTGTGTTTTCTCTCACACATATAAAACAAAAGATCACAGCTAAAAGTTAAAGGGGTCAAACAGATTGAAAATTTTGTTGCTGTGAATGTAGCCACTCATTAACTATGTATAAGATTCTTCTAATAATGAAATGTCCCGGCCCGTATTAAAAATAGCCCGTTTTAACCAACTCACCCATATGCCACTCTCTAATTGCTGTCTAAAAATAGGTTCCATGTCAAACATCAAGAGATAAACGAGGTATCTTAGTACGCGCCACAGCCTTTGGGTGGTGTTGAAAGAAGGGTGGAACAACAAGAAGATAAATCATCTTCCGCTAAGAAGCCTGAGTCGATGGGTACGATTGATTTTGGAGCTAATGTCAATGAAGTAAAATCTGAAGCAGGCGTGAATGATGAGCGCAAGCCTGAAAAAAGAGAGCAAGGATGGTGCCTTAGATCATTCTCCTGGTGGAAAGTCGAGTTAAAATAGAACAGATGAAAGGGGCGTTGCCACCACCGACTGAAACAAGGGGAATGATACCATAAACCTTGGTCACAAACAATGCAGCAAACATGTTAGTATGTTATGTATATATGTAGCAGCTTTAGTAGGCAGTGATGGCATAACCTACCTATGTAGTAATTAACTTTAGAAATAGCACGTGTGTAGTCATCAACTTTAGAGGTAGCACTACTACCGCTTTTGCTAATATTAAGATTAGTACTTAACTGTTAACGTATAATACTCACTAATGTAAAAAGTCTAAAAAAATGTGTTGGTGTTTGGAAAAGGATTTTTGTAGTCACTTGCGTAGAAACTAACTAACCAATAACTTAATTACATGACATCAAACATATATCCATTCAAAAAAATAACTACTAACTAAACAAAACACGTGACAAATAACTTGAGGACTAGATTCATTTTGTAAAAATTATTTGTGACAAAATATTACACTATGGGGCAAAAATCCATGGGGTTCCCGAAACCCCCTTAAGTCCGTCATTTTAGATGCTAGCGAACTTTAATATTCTACGCAGCTTTATACTTTGAGAATTATTAGTGGAATTTATATATAGTTTTGACGCAATTGGGTTAGTTTAGTTTTAACAGTCATTTGTGTTGGTGCCGATGTAAGCGAGACTAGCTTGTTGTTTGTACTTTATTGTGTGAGTAAGAAGAGTGATGCACTTTTTATAGATGAGATCATTAAAGATGCCTCGTGAAGATTTTATTATATTACTATCTAGTCTAGTGAAACAAAAGTAGTTGATAAAATTTAATGAATGAAATGCCGGTGAACAAGTGAAATATAAATGAAAATGAAACACATCTAAAAGAACTTAAGGATAGACTAGCGCAGCGGCGGGTACCCTGAAATAAATTTTTTCAATGAATAATGTATTTTAGTTTATTATGTTCTTTTTGACAATAAATTTACGGATATCAAGAATTTCGTATAGCCCCTGCCCGTTCGGGCTCGAACCCGTTGGCCTGTGCCTGTTCGGGCTCGAGCCCGTTTGGTCCGTGCCCGTTCGGGCTCAAGCCCATTTGGCCCATTGTCGGTTCAGGCTTGAATATTTGTATAATGTGCTTTATTATTTGTAGTAGTGAAATTTAATTTGGTTGTACAATATGCTTGATAATTTGTATTTCTTATGTAAGGGGTGTTTTAATAACTGTATTAATTGTATTTATTGACCAGTTAAATAATTGATTACATTAAATAGCATTAATTTGTTGTTTTGCTGTACACTATGCTTCTTGTCTTGTACGTCTGAAAATTATGTGCATTAAAGTGTTGTACACTATGTTTCTTTTCTTGTAAGTAGTAGTCATTATAGTCATTAGTAACATTGACCACTTTAATAGTATTAATTTTATAAGTCTGAAAATTACATCATACTTATTTTGTTGTACACTATGCTTATTTTGTTGTAAATCTGCAATTTGGTTGCAGCTATTGTACATTGTGTTTAAATGGTTGTAATTTTTGGTGAAGGGGTGTTTTTAATAGCATTAATGTTGTTTGATAGAATTTTGGTCTTAAAATGACACCACGCTTTATTTTGATGTACAATATGCTTACATTGTTGTAATTCTGAACATTGGGTGCATTAAAGTGTTGTAAACCATGCTTAAATTCTTGTAAGTCTTAAAATTTTGGAGAGAGAGTCATTCATGCTTTATATGTAGTATAGATAGGTGATTTTTTTCTTTTTTAATTCCATATATATATAATCAATTTGGATTTACATAAAGGTGGAATACAAACGAGGAACAAGTTGCTTCGCTAGCCCTTTTAAAAAAATTTTAAGAAATAGTCATGCTTACAAATATGTAGTTTGGATAATGACATAATGTTGATCATTCAAAAATGTTTATCTTTGTAAAGATATGTTTTGACATTGGAATTAAACATATGGCACCACATAGGTTGTGGAGTTAAACATATGGCACCACACAGGTTGTGGCACCACACAGGTTGTGGCCAGTTTTCGATGCCAGCAGCGGATTCGAAAATTTTTAGGTGATCATTGGGGTCACCCGTTCCATCATATGTTTTGACATTGGAAGGCATGCGCCTTTTCTTGTTGTCTGAATAATCGCTGATGCGCTTTGAGAACGCACCAACCTTTTGGCGACGCCAAGGAAGGGATATGTCCTCATCCTCTTCCTCGCGACGTCTTCCTCTGGACTTCCAGTGTCCGGTATCGCTATCCTCGTTGTCCGAGGAGCTGTCTGAGGGAGAGTCGTTTCTTCTGCGGCGCTTGCGGCGTTTTTCCTCGGGGCCTGAGCTTGAGCAGCTTTCGTTAGGGGATACCCGTCCACCTAGTCTGTCGTGGATTCTCCTAGATCTAGAAGATCCCTCACTTGGTGAGTGCTGTCGCCCCAACCTGTCGTGGACTCTGCGACCACCCAATCTGGTGTGGACGCTAGTTCGCCTCTCACTATCTCCTTGTTCCTCCGAGTACTGTGAGTTTGACGGCGTGCCGAGCCTAGTTCGAACACTGGCGCGCCTCTTGTTATTGTCGCGCTCTTCATAGCGCGGTGGGGAAGTTCCATTGAAGTCGAGCCGACTCCTTAACCTTCTCCTGGCCTCCTCTTGCAGGAGTGTGTTCAATGTCTCAAAATTTTGTGATACAAGATTTTTTAACATTGTTTCTTGAGCATCTTCCTCCAGCGCGGGAATACCATCTTCCAAATTGAGCCTCCTCTCGCGATCAGGCGCGTTTGGTGGCACTGTGTTGTCCACAGCAGTTGCTACTTGGTGGGGGGTAGCAAAGAGAGTGCGCTGGAGATCCTCGATGTTTGGGACTACCGTAGTAGTCTGAGCAGTTGCAGCGGGTACTTCCACCGATGGGAGAATCGTGGTGGTTTCTACTTCCTGGCGGCCAGGCGCACTGGTTGTCCCAGTGGTTTGCCTAGGAGGCACATCAGGGTAGTTCCTCCTTGGAGGGTCACCACGCGTCTTATCCAATTGCGGAGTTCCCTTGGATGAATTTTTGTGTTTCGTCATTCTAGTCCTTAGTGTTGGGTCCCACGGATGGCGCCACTTGTTGATACAAAAGTTGGGCGTTCCTTGTTTGGGTTCCTTTCCTCGTATCAATTGATTGATATTGCTTGAGACCTGCGCACTAAGAAAGCAACAAACACCGTTAGGCTTATCGAGGGATTGTCTCCCCCAATTATCCTCCGGCGTGAGAGTAAGTAATCGTGTTTTAGGGTTGTGAAGAGTTAGGGTTTGTAAGTCGTACCTTTGCGAGAGCTAGGGTGCCCTCTGTATATAGACACGAAATCCTTGTTGGTTTTGTGTTCCTCAAACCTTGGTATATCCCGCGTATCGGGTATTTGATATACATCCTATAATTAGGAGATATCGTTTATTCACATTCCTAAATATTTATTGGGCTTGGGCCTCATGGGCCAAAGCCATATAATTGGTAGTCCAATTATTATTAAACTGGCCCACGCGTAGTGGGCTTACGTATTGGTATTGTTTACCAAACGGGTTCATGACCCGGTGTAGACTATACGTCATCAACGTGTGAGTCTAACCGAGACAAAGAAGGTAATCAGAAGTAATTGTGTTGTCACTTTCTTGTGAAGTTGTGTATAGTTTTACTCTAGTGTACCTCAAAAGTCATGCAAAAGAAAGTTTCTCAAAATCTTTGAAACCCACTAGAGTTTTGCTTTGGTTAAAAGTTAAACTCGTGTATTAGTCGGCTAAAATTATAAGAAAACATGGTTAAAGGAAACAAAAAGTCTAAAGGTGGCATTAGCAACTCTTGATTTACTCTCTTCATAGATAATCACACTAAACAGTAACCCCCGTGTGCTCTACCGGCAATAATTAGGTGAAAATCCACAAGTGACGTACCATGTTTAATATGGGGCATCCGTTTACCTTTTTCTTGATTTCAAATGCTTTAAGCATAAAGAGACCCTATCTTATGTCTTGCAAACACAAACAGGTTTAGGTTTAGCTGATAAAGAATTTGGTTAGGGAAGAGATGGTACCTCTTTCTTATGGATGTAACAAAATGTGAAAGTATTAAAGATACCTGTTCATGAATTCAATACGTTATGATACTAGAAGGTGAAATAAAACAGTTGAGAGAAATTAAAGTGAACAGAATTTTGAGTGAATAACTACCCCAAGCAGGTGAAGCATAAATGGGTAAAAGTAAATGAAACACTTCAAAAAAATTAAAGACGTGTAGTAAGAAGTGATGTTACCTAAATTTAGGATTGGTGCAAAGCAACAATATATCGGTTGGATGATCAATTATTTGCCACTAGTTATGTCTCTACTAATTACGCAACAATTATTCGTCTAACTCGCATCTTTTGTTGGACAAGATATTAAAACAATAAAGACTAGTCTAAGGTGATTAGCAATTATCTTGCTCTTTACAGGTAGGGGCGTAAAAGAGTCGAATCAAGCCGAATTTTGGCTTTGACTCGACTCGACAATATTATGTTCGGCTCAGGTTTGGCCCAATAGCTTGACGAGCCTTCTTGAGTGAAGCTCGAGCTCGACTTGATAAATATTTCGAGCTCACTTGAGCTCGAACTCAAGACTCTATAAAGCTCAATTCAATCAAGCTTGATTCGAGTACGAGCTCCAGTTTACTCAACAAAAATTCGACTTGTTTACCCCAAATTACAATGGTATCACACTTAGTGGCCCTTGCAGGCTTATTCTTGCGCTAACGAAGGATCCACGAGTGAGGTACATGGCATCATATTTTTTTTTGAATGGCAGATTTATTAAACAACTAGCAAGGAGCTAGAATTAAACAATTACAAGAAATGGGTTTTTGAGCCAATCGATCCATTTGAACGAGGCTTTGCATCTAAACTTACACCAATAGAACGAATTAGAAACAATATCATCAAAAATCCTTGCCTGTGAAGGAGAATCTTTCTCAAACACTACCTTGTTGCGAAACATCCATATTAACCACCATAGACAATAAAATATGCCTTCGAACACCGTTTTAAGTTTTGCCTGAAGTCTAAGTGAAACCAACCAAGTGACCCATTCTTCATAAGAAGCGACGTCAACATAATCCACATTCCACCATTTGGATATTTTCCGAGCCACCTGTCTGACCAGATTACATTGAAAGAAAAGGTGACACGAAGTTTCCACACCATTATTACAGATAGCACAAACGATCGAATCAATCTCCATACCTCGTCGAGATATATTTATTCTAGTAGGTAAACCATCGATTTTTATTTTCCAAGCCATGATGTTCACCTTGATCGGAACAGAATTAACCCATCTTGTAGCCGAATGAATAACCGGAAAGCAACTAGCATCTATCTCTTGCCGAATAGATTTCACAGAAAACTTCCCAGAATTTTCGAGTAGCCAAACAAACATGTCCCTAGCAGACGAGACAGAAATCGAACTAACCATCCTGGAGAGATTGTCGAATTGAGATGCTTCCACACCACTTCTTGGCTGACGACGGAAGGAGGCATCTAAACTGTGATCATTCAATTTCGTGCGAATTGAAACATTCTGCTGCATCTCCAACGCGAAAAGACGAGGAAACATATCCTTTAAGATACCTTCCTCATGCCATTTTTCTTTCCAGAAGCTAGTATTTTCACCATTTCCAACATTAATCCCCATATAATCCATAATGTTGACCCCTTTAGACTGTAATCTCTTCACTTCCTGTACGATAGTAATCCACGTAGAACTGACACTCCTTCTAACATCATTAATCAAACCCCCGTCTGGTCCGTGAATAGCTTAAATCACTCTAGACCATAACAAAGATTTCTGAGCAAAAACCCGCCAAACCCACTAGCACATTAAGCCTCTATTAAGCGCATAAAGACTTGGAACCCCCAAGCCCCCTTTACCTTTATCTGTAAGAACCTTGTTCCAATGGAACCATGAAGCTTTTTTACTTTTAAACTCATGAACATGGAAAAAATGGCATCTGATCATTTCGAGCAAATGAAGAACACCCGAAGGAACTTTATAAGTAGACATATGGAAGATCGGCATCGATCCTAGCACCGATTTAAGAAGCGTAAATCGGCCACCAATAGATAGAGTTTTTAGTTTCCAGTTAGACAAACGAGACTTTATCTTAGCGATGACCTCTTTCCAGGCGTGCACTTTCGACATATTTTCTCCAACTTTCGTACCTAAATTATAGAAAGGGGTATTAAGAACATGACACCCAAGTTTGGAAGCCGCGCTCTTAATTCTTTCAGACTCCACACTAATACCCATAATTTTGCTTTTGCATAGATTCATCCGAAGGCCAGAAACACGATAAAAACATTCCATCACATGAACAAGAGTGTCAATATTAGAATCATTCCATTGCCCAAGGAATATTGCATCATCCGCATAGAATAAGTGTGAAATATTAAGCGAAGAGCTAAGCTTAATACCAGTAAACATGCCCTCGTCCACCACCCTTTGGAAAGATATATGTAAGCTTTCCATTACAAGAATAAATAAAAAAGGGGATAAAGGATCACCTTGCTTTAAGCCTTTGTAGAATTGAAATTCCTCCGTAGGACTTCCATTGACAAGGATTGAACCTTTAGACGAATTGAGGCAATTTTGAATCCATCCTCTCCATCTACTACCAAAACCAAATTTTCTCAATATATCGTCCAAAAAATCCCATCGAACCGAATCGTATGCTTTCTCAAAATCAACTTTGAAAATAAGGGATTGTTCTTTCCTCCTACGACACCATTGCAAAATTTCATTTAAAATAAATGGACCATCAAGAATTTGTCTTTCCGATATAAATGCCGATTGAACCTCATTGACAAGGTCTCCCAGAACAACGACAAGACGATTAGCCAAAAATTTTGCAATTATCTTATATATACTCCCTATCAAGCTAATAGGACGAAAATCCTTAACCATGTTAGCATCCGGGTTTTTTGGAATCAAAGCAATAAACGATGAATTACATCCCTTCGGAATTTCACCACTTATGAAAAAATATTTACCCTTATTCTAATCTCGCATGCTTCAAGCCTCAGAAAAGGCAAACACTTGACCCAATCAAACAACTTCAAATACTAAAGGATATACATACACCAAACATTGTTTATACTTGATAAGATTATATTAATTGTTAGATGATAGGATTGAAATACCCCAAACAATTTTTTCTCCTCAGAAAACTCAGGCCTTATACGCCGTATAGGTGCATACACGTATAATGTTTCACCCTATAAGTTTCACACATAAAGTATCTATTAATTCTTTTGTCTCAAAATTATTGTCGATAATTGTCTTTTACTTATTTTAATTAATCAAAAGAGTTTATTAATTAAATATAATATTTGATTTGTTAAAAAGTGTTATGATCACATTTTTTGTAAATATGTTTTTATTTGGGACAATAACTTTGAGACGAAATGAATATAATTTTCACTTGGCACAGGAAAATGTCACACATGAGAGTAGACACGACTAATTTAAATTTAACATTTGAAAGATGGGTCGTGTTATAAAGACCCCTGGCTCACAAAAGATACAAATGTTTTGTACTTTGTACCACATTTGACTCATTGTTTATAGTATAACACAATATTTTATCAGTTTTTGTTCAGTACTTTTTGTTAATTTAATACTTTTTACTTATTACATTTTTTAATTTTTTTCTGCACTTTTCATTTCACAGTTTTTAATATAAACAAAATTATAAAACTAAAATAATAATCTTAAAAAATAATATTAAAAACAATCCGTAAAACAAAGGGGGTATAACTCGTAAAAAAATTGGTCTTTATAACGTATCCCATGAAAGATATCGCAAATAAAGCCTTTTCACGTTTGATCTATGCATGAACGGGTTAGATAATTTTCAATTCATTTCACGTTTAAGATTTTTTAGCAATGTTTTAAAACCCGGGTTTTTAGTTGACCCGGTCGAGTGACCGGTTCACCGGGTTACCGGTTCAACCGATTGGACCGCCGGGTCAAACCGGTTTTACGACAAATAGATAAGTACCTTTATTCAAAGTGTACACAAAGAAAAATGTTATGCACCTATCTTTTATATAATAAAAGAATTACATTATTTCGGAGTGTTTTTGCAAAACCCTTCTCATTGAAAAAAAAATTGGACCAATAAGAGAGCTCAATTTTGCCACGTAGGCAAAATCAAGCAATATAATTGGCCAATAAAAAGTCAAAATTAAATTGATTTTGGTCAAACTTAATAAATTTGGTGGAGAAATTTGGTTAAGAAAAAAAAATTTATAAAAATATAGGTGTCAAATTTATGAAAACAAAAACTTAAAAAAAGAGGAAGTAATTAATAAAACTTTAGTGGTTGAATTTTAAATAAAATATATGGAGCTAAGTGTAACTTTACAAGTTTCCATGTTTTTTAATAACTTTAGAAAAACACAAATAACCCCTTACACTTTATACCCATTATACTTTATAATATAAACTTTGTTTACAAGACATAAGTGTTAGTATTAATTTCAGACTTTCATCTATTTAAGTTACAAAATTTGTAAATATGCGAATTAGTTTTAATATTGTTAGTTGTAAACTTTCATCCATTAGAATATTTTTTTTAAATAAGGACTCATGTTATTATATTTAAAAGTTTAATTTATGCGTACACGGGTTTGAATATTAAATACGGCTAAATATTAGTAATGGGAATATAAATATCAAATGGTAAACACGAGTTATTGTGATATGAAAATAAATATACGCGATTCTACTTATAACAACGACTTATAAAATTGTTATTTAAAATATATATATGAATATCCATAAAAACATTTTAAAAACTTTACGAAACATATTTTAACTTCATTAACGCTCATTATGTGCAACTAAACTCGCACATTTTGTACAACATGATATCAATAATTAAAGTTAAACAATAACATAAACATTAACCTCAGTATGTCTGCGAGTTAAAAACATTATACAAAGCTAATTATTAAAAAAAAGCCTTTGTGAAAACTTCTACACTTCTTCAATATTGCTGTTTTTGCGCTAGAAACACACGTAAGCTCATGATAGAATTATTTTGTTGAGTTCAGAGCGTTCTTTTACTAAGCTTCTCAAAAAAACTTATAGCTTTATTCTATAAACTTATGTGCTTATGGTTAATTTGAATAAGCCAGATAAGCACATTTAATTAACATAAACAAAACACCCCTTTAGCTTCTTAATCTGGCACAGTTCTTCTTTATTTGTGCTCATAACTTACTGTTTGTTTATCTTCATGTATAAGCCAACATGGTGAATTGTGGTTTTTGCAGTTGTAGTATTCTGATAT